>QAXH01006172.1:0-12653 GCA_004335635.1 Chloromonas sp. AAM2
TCCCCAGCTGTGGCTGATGATGGAGCCACGAGCTGAGAGCCTGGGCGACAAAGAGATAGAGCACATTGTAGGCAATGTGCCTGACCATGGGTAGGGAACAGGGCAGATGGGATGGGCACCGCCCTGGCCTACCCTGAGCAAGAACGCAAAACGAACACAGGGAACAAAGCGGGCAGGCCAACTGAATGAAAACAGGATGAAGCCGCCTAAGGTCAAAGACCAGAGAAAGGGAAGCAAGAAGGGCCAGGAGGCTATGAACTTGGTGTTGCTGTGTGGTGCGTTGCAGGGTTGGGGTTCATGTCGTAAATCAGGCTCATGGTCCTGGAGGGACCTGGCGCTCACTGCTGATCGCGGCCAGGAGTTGTGGCGGGAAAGAGTTTACACAAACGAGCAAGCAAACGAGGCTTGGCAAGATCATCGCTTAATGCATGGAGCAGGTGTTGAGAATGGCTTGGTGGACAGCATCAACCTATGGTTAAGCAACAATGTACACCGTGCGCAGCAATCGCCCACAGCAGAGCTGAGGCTTGAGCTGCATGTCCGGGCAATGTTTCCTGGATGGGAGCATCATATCAATCGCGCGCGCATTTGAGCGCTGGAATGCTTTTGGTAGCGTTCCCAAGGTTGCATATATACAGTGTATGTATATGCTATATCCTATATTGCAGAATATATAACTATATATATACTATATCCTATATAACTATATGTTGTGCAGAATATATAACTATATGTATACTATATCCTATATACCAGGGAAGCCGTTAGAGGACACGGACGGCATGTTTACATTCACCAGCTAGATCGAGTAAAACGGTAGATTCACCGTTGGTCAGGTGCAGTTACCCAGCAACTGAGGCGTTACCATGTGTGGTGCATACCAGTGGTGAAAGACTGGTGATTTTTCCAGGGATTTGGTGTGGTTCATTTTGAATGATGATGAAATGATGATGTTCTTGGATCGCAGATGACTTGTAGTTTGGATGCAGCTGTGTGTTTCCCCGGATCCCTGGCTTATTCAAGGCTTTCTTGCAGGCCCACCCAGTTTTGGGCTTCCCAGCTTGAGGCGCTAGGACTACCAAGTACCTGGTATGTCTATCGACCTGTGTGCTAGCTGTAAGCAAATCAGCTCAAGTGTCCGACCGGCAGGCCTGCCTGGCATTACACAATCTTTGATCCGAGCTCCCTACAGCATTTCTAGGTCCTGAGACATCAGGCCAGCTCATCCGCATAGCCCATGAGTAAAGGGGATTGGTGGGATGGTGCGGCACACCACCCCAGCTGGCACCAAGCAGGGCGATGTGTGCAACCTTTGCCACTGCGCCCTGGACATGTAGCAACATCACTGCACAAGGACTATTGCAATGCCACCAGACCGGCGGTTACCGGTAGCAGCCCTTTCTGGCCTTTCTGGCCTTACAGGTCGCAGGCTATAAATGTGATGACATTCGTACTTTGCACCCTGCTACCAGTGACCTTTCTTGGCTTCACGATTGTCAGGCGCGTAATTCTTGGAGATTTTGTGTGTAGCTGCAGTACCATGGGTTGAACTATGAAAAACTATGTTTTGATTATGATGATGAGGTCGCAGTCTATAAATGTCAGAGTACAGATGTCGGATGCAGAATAACAGGGCAAGCGAGGGCGGCCAGGCTATAGACGTGAGTGTTCCTACAAATGCACGTGCATTTGAAAACTGGGCGCTAGCCACTGGATGTTGGTTATTCAGGGCAGTACAATTGATTTGTTACATCAGGGCAGCCGTCAAAGGACACGGGCCGGGATGTGTACCGCCTTGAACTACCCTGAGCAAGAAAGGAGAAGAAAGGCAGGAATAAAGGCAGGTGCAGGTGCTTGTGTGAATGCGGGGATGCTGTTTGCCGTTCAGTGGAAGCAGCCATTAACTGCAACCTGGTACATGAGCTCTGCCTCTGCATGCCTTCCGGCGCAAGAAAACCATCAGCCACCAACCCTGTAAGAGGGTTTGCCAGTCTGAGAAGGATGGCATGCAATCACAGCTGCAAGGATCGGCGTTATTATCGTCCTTGCAGAGCACGTAAGCGTTAAGAGGTGTGACTGGCTTGCTTGACAAGCAATTCTGATTTTGATGCGATTGTGATTGTGATGGACTGTGCTTGCACGATTGACGCTGATTAATGGGTTTAAGCACGTTAGACACTGAGGAATAACAACCCAAGCTGGAGGGCGTCGATGATGTGTATTGTAAACTGCGTGGAATTGGCTTGTTGTGTACATAAAGGGATTTGTTTAATCAACGACATTGCAAAATGGGGTGGAAGGCAGTATAGCATCGGCCTTCTATTTTGCGAAATGATCTCGCAACCAAATGGAGCAGCCCAGACTAAGCAGTAGAGACCCAATCAAGGTGATCAATAGGGGGCCAGTAGAGACCCAGTAGAGCCCTGTTCGAGGGTCAGTTTACCGTCAGTAGGAAGCACCATCAACTGTGTCAGTCCTGCCAACTGCCCAATTACAGGTCATTGACAGGGTCACTAAGTCAACTGTCAAATTCCAGTGGTCAGTTGACAGTGATCACATGTCTGGACTTTGCTTGTGCATCTGTATCACTCAATGTATCTTGCCGGTTTAGCCTGGCGGCGCCGCCCGTGTGCGCACCGTGGCTGTGTCGACTAACTATACGCAATCTAACACTGCCAGCCTGTCAGGATGAGGTAGACGCTGGGGGTGGCATGGTTTCTCAGCCCAGGCCAGCCTTGCCAGCTTGGGCATCGACCCAGGGCCGACCGCACGAGCGGTTCAAGTTAATATGAGCGTGTCGCTCTGTGCCACGGCCTTGGGCAGCCGATTGAGATCGCGGACAGTCGCGGCGGTAAACCCAACCGTACAGCAACTGCAGCAGCTGATGTGTCATTTGCAGCTCCTGCTAGAGCTAGGGGCACCCGATTGGCACTCTCGCTGGTGGACGATGCCCTGCCTTACAAAGCTCTCGCCGCACGCAGCTCTTGGGCTACACAAGGCTCACCAGCCTCGGCTGCCGGACTTTTGTTCTGCCCCGCAGCCGCTTTCAAAAGTCGTCCTGGAATCTCCCCCGTGTGGCACTCTATGGGTGGTTGCGCGAAATCGCCTGCCACTGGACAATCTGGAGAGCCTACCGTCAGATGACGAAAACAGCCGCCTGTTGCCGTCCAAAGGCACCCACGCCACGCGATGGCCTCTTGCAACGATGCGCCGATGCGACAGTGGCACTCGGAATAGACGCTTAGGCCATCTGGCGAACGAAGAGGGCGTTGACACCAATCGCGACGTTCTGTCTGCTGGAGATAGAGGATCCGGCCCGTGCTCTGGCATTTTTGGCCTGCGGCTTTTTGTCGCGCTTCGCGGTGATACGCGTCATCGTCCTCGCCAAGCTTGTGAAGGCTCCCAAAGCTCAGAGGCGAAGGCAAAGCTCAAAATCAACGGCATCCAATGTGTGCCGGGAGCCAATGCATGCATATGCATGGCCTACACCACGTAATCAAGCACACCAACGCATGTGATTCCAAGTCAGAACCTGAAGGCCGCAAATGCAGTGCGTTTGTGCGTTGTGATTGTTATGATTGCATCGTTGTTAATCTGAGAGCTGTGATGCACGGTCCAAGGTTGCAAGCTCAGCTTGAGTGCGCCCTGGGCGCGAACCATTTTGAACACGGTTGAATGGAACCGTGACAGACGTGCCCGGTGATTCCCAGTGGCTCTCGGGACTGTGGTGGCGTAGCCTGCAGAACCGTGGCGGTGATCATGACAGCGCAAAGCGCGACAGAAGGCCGAGAAGATGAGAAAAGAGATGAGCCGGCAGAGAAGCGATGTCAGGGGCTTCGGCCTACTTTGCTCTCGTTTCGTGAATTAGGCTGCGCAGTGATCTCATTTTTGAAACGAGTGACGGCGACGCCCTTGGGAAGCTGTGCAGAAGTCTTTTTTTTGGCGTCGCAACCTCGTCTGAATCACAGCGCGCCCGAGCGCACAGGTGCAGCTTGACTTTTGAGGCGGGCGTACTTGCGTGCCAGCTACTGGTCCGGCACGGTGCTTCCTGGTTATGCTGAGATCTCGTTGGAGGTGAGCAGCAAGGAACATGGAAACAATTGGCAGGGCGCGCGTGCGCGCATCAGATGAAAATTTGCCATTTTTTCCTAATGTGGGACGGGTCTTGAGACAGGAGTGTCCCATGTTCTACTTCATCGTTTGGATTCACGACAAGCTCTCTTGAACATCTGTTGAACATGCTTACCTCTTGGCTGCCCCTTGCCACCTGTGCCACCGAACTGCTGACTGACAGCCTTCTGTTCTGGCCTGCCACCGCTCCGTGCCTATGTCCAAGCTCGCGACGCAGCCATGGCCTCTCGCCTGCTGCTGTACCTCCTACCTGCAACAGCTGCTGAACGTCCTGCCTAGCTGCGCACCTCCCGTCCCTGGACTGGCTGGCATCCCCCGGCCCGTCCCCTGCACCCGGCCCAGACTCTTCTCCTTGCTACCCGGTCAGCAGAAGCAGCGCAGTGTGTGTAGGGACTGCCTGTTGTCCCTGTCCTGCTGCAATCACCACTAGTCAAGACAAGGTGCGCCATGTGTCTTGGATGCAACCGCCAGTTCATGTCCTACAGCGGTTCATGTCCGCCAGTTAACGTCCTGTAATGCAACATACTTGGGCATGCTCTCCTGTCACCGGACTGATGCGAACGCGGCGGGCCAGGAAGTGTTCATCTGCAACTGCCCAGGGCGCAAATGACATTACAGGAAGGCGCTGTCTGTCTGCATCAAAGGCTTCCTTGCACTGTTTCTTGGTGAAATTAACCAGGTTCACCGGAAAAGCCTGCAGTGCAAAAGCCTTGCTTACAAGGGGAATACAAGGCAAAACGCCCGGAATGGCAGTATGTACAGAGAACTTGAAGCCCTACCTGAAACATAGCCTGGCTAGCAGCCCAAACAAATGTCAGTCTACCGGCGCTCAGTCTTTCACTGGTATGGTGCCTGCCATCTGTCCATTACTGGTGGTATGGACGGGCATAACTAACCAACCAACTACCAGATACCGCAGAACATGGAAATGAGCAGTCGTCAAATACCGCAGCAGGTCAGCTTGTGCCTGTGGCGCACACACAACAAATGCACCGCAGCAGTAGAAAATGGTACCAAGACTAGTGGCACACTGTGTTGCCTCAAAGCAGTACCAGAACTCATGATGTTAGGATGCATAGCTTGACAGAATACCGCATACAGCCACAGCGTTGAGCGGGCAGGCCAAGCCATGGCCCATCAGCCGGCAGAAATAAGCAGTTTAGCAATACTCTGCAGCATGTCAGCTCTAAATGAATCAGGCAGCGGTTGAAGAGCCAAGAATCAATAAAAGTAGCTAAATGGCACTGATTGCAACCACTATTTGTGTGTCTCTTCATGAGGCAAAGGGACTGAAACGGCAGGCCTGATGATACACGAGCCTGGGTAAAGGTCCGGAATGGCAGTACATACGTAGAACTTGAAACCCTACTCTAAGCCTGGCTAGTAGCCAAAAGAAATGGCAGCCTGGTGCCTCTGCGTCTTACAGAAAGTATCAAGTCATCAAACAAGTCGTCGCTTGTGTCTGTCCTGCGTGCCTTACAGTATTCCTTTGAAGTGCGGGTCCGTGCGCATCTGAGTCACCACCTCTTGGAGCCTTGCCTGCAGCCATGAAACGCAATTGCTACAATTGGTGACAATATTTCTAAACCAATTTACAAAACTGACTTGGTGATAACACGAATGGTGGATAGACAATGTTGTTTGAATGATAGTAAAATGGCATACCAATTTGTGTTCGTCAATCCAAAGCAAGAACGGAGTTCTCCAACCACAACTGACAACTACGGAACTGAATGAAAAACACTTGACTGACATCCAGGCTCCTGAGTCGTCTTCAAATCCTCCATCTTGCTACCCAAATACAGCCTTGATGATAGAGCCCTTCTTGTTGTTTTAGCCTCTTGGCACATCTTCTTATGCACCTTGGAAATCCTTATTCAGGCATCCAGGTCGCATGATCCGAGTCAGTATTAAGGCAGATATTTCCAATCCCCATCCCGCTTGCTGTGCTTGAGATTTTCGGCTCCTTCGCTACCCTCTTATTTGTTCCAGAGTGACACACACAAGACACTAACTGGTATGATCAAGGCGACACTAACTGGTATGATCAAGGCATGCAGTTTGTCTCAATATGTATCTTGTGAATGGGTACAGCGTGATGCAGCGCATGATGACACTTCCAATATGATAGGTGACTGGTTTGTTTCAAATGATCTTCAAAATGAACCAATTAAGCCAACGATGAGACGTGTACAAAAAGCTCAATGATACCCACCTTCTCCAAAACGAAGCGAAATGATACAGGTAATGGCACGCACCTTGTTGATGGCGACCACGGGGTAGCAGATCATGCTCATGCGGATGCCCAGATGGCCGATCACCCTAGCAACCGTTTCAAACTCAATGCTCTGCAAACGGGGCGGCAAATCACAAACCAGCGATTTATGAGAGGCGATGCCACACAACAGTCCCAACAAAACCAACGTGGCATGCAGATGCGCTCAGGAGAGCTGGCAATCAGTGCTCACACTCCACTCTCGAAGGAAAGTCACAAGCATTGATGGTAGGCCATGCCAGTCAACATCCATTGCTTGCAAGTCCGGTAATCATATCTGGGGTCCTGGCACATGCAGATGCACCATGGAAGCAGGCAAGCCATATGTGAGGAGCTGTCCACCAACACCGTGCGCCTTAGCAGTCATCAAATTGACACTCATGCAACGCTTCAAAGACATACAAAAGTGACAGGTGTGAGTGAACCGGAAAATTCAGCCTCTGTTGCTCCTTACCACGACATGGAGAAAGTCCGGTACGTTGGGCAATGGCGTCTGGTGCTGGTGCGACTCGTGAATGACGTACTGCCACCCTTCGTGATCAGCCACGAGCCGAAAGGTGGTGCGGGCAATGTCCAGCGGGTAACTGAAAAAACGGAAAGCCAAACCAAAGATGGCACAAGTCAGGACCACCATTACTGTCGAGAACTGAACAGGCTGGCTTAATGTGACACGTACCAAGCAGTAGAACTGGATCAAGGCAAGGGTATCAAGCCTACTGTCGCAAAAGCATGCATGGCCGCCATGCAGGGTGCGGCCACACGCGATGTGCGACTGAACAATCATAGAATGAAGCGGGCTTTCATCACAGATTCTTCTGTCTGCATGACATGTGTGTGTTTGAACGACTGCTCTTGCCTGCCTGTGTAGCAAGCATGTGCCTTCCTCTCACTTTAAGCATTCTTCAGAGGTGTTGAACTGCAGGTACTGGGCGCACGTGAGGCTGGGCGGTCTGTCTGTATCGCTGAACACCCGAGCTACCAGCCGTTTGTGCAACCCAGTGGTGCAGTCCCAGCGGGGCATGCTGTTCAACGGAAGGTGGGTCACCTGCACGGGTGTTACACATGGTTTCAAAGTCGTACAGACGGTTTTACATGAAGATTGCTCGGAAGTCCTATAGGGTATCTTTGCAACACTGACAAACACACAGAAATTAATCGACAGCAGCAGCTGGTGTGTTGAGAATAGTCTGTAATGAACACTTGTCTGTGTCAAACTGTCGGTCAGGAGAGAAAGTTTAGCTGGTGTATTGACTGGCCAGCATTTGATGATGTCTGAAGCCATGCTGTGCGAATCATCCTGCTGCTGCTCTGCATGGTCGGTAGTACGGCATGCAAGGAGGCATGCAGGTAGTCGAAGGCATATCAAGGCCCGTGACAAAAGCTGGCTTAGCCTGCTGAGCAATGGTGATTTGTCTGACATTTTTGGCATGAAATGAAAGGCTTCTAAACGAGCTGAAAACCTTCATCGGAACGTGAGGATGGGAGCTGGACTGAAGCTGTCATGTGGAGTGGATGAGGCATACGGGATGGGGACATTAGAAGGTCAGGTAGCAAACGTGACCTCCTGGGAACACAGTTGCATCTGCTCATCGGCATGCTTTCCAAGGCAGTGAAGTTTATGCGGTACGAGGACTGCCATTTGCAAGGCGCACCTTGCACTTGCCAGACACCGAGGTCCACTTCACTTGCAGGCTGAGCTCCGGGAGCCACGTTTCTATAGAACCTTGCTGATCAGCACCGTCTGTTGCAGCTCCTTGCTGCTGCTGGTCGGGCTCGCGATGACGTTTTCGCCCTGAGCGTCTCCTGTCGAGCGTGCTTTGAGCCTCGTTTTCACATGGATTGTCGCTCAGCTGTCCTGTCATTGCATGAGTTGAATCCTCCATGGCTGCAGGTAGTACGCTAAAGGCAAGGGTTTGCCAGGAACGCAAAATCCACGATTTGTAGGTAGGCCACGCACGACGCTGTTGAGCCGTCAGTTGTGTTGCTCTGTAAGTTGCTGCGGGGCCGCGGAATGAACTTTGTTCTGACCGTTGGCGTTTCACACCCACATGCACTGTTCAGGAATATGAGTTTCTAGTGCTGCTATTGCGTGAGTTGAATCTTCCATGGCTGTAGGTAGTACGGGTTTGCCAGGAACGCAAAATACACACGCTTTGAGAGTGCAGAAGGCAGAAGAGTGGTGAAGGCAGAACTATCCAGCCGGATCAAATGCAACAGTTGGGCTAGGACTGATTCCAAATCAAAATGAGCCATCACCTACCAGGTTACCATCTAAGGCTGGCATCAGTAATTGGGAAAAGGTGGACGCACGCACAGATCGAAAAGCTGTCAGGACAAGCCCTGATCCAACTGACAGAGCAGACTATCACCAAGGCAGAGCTACAGGGGCATCAAAACAAGCATCACCAAGGCAGAGTTACAGGGGCAACAGAATAAATCATCAAATGGCGCACGCAAACTACAGCTCAAGCGGATGACGGCACAAGTCTCGAACATGAAAAACTCAACCAGTTGCGCTGAACAACACTGCTCGCATCTGGGCAGGTAGGTCTGTATTTAAAGCATGCTTGTGGCGTTCGCAAGTCCGAGTGAACATCAGGCTGAAAAGGGGTGCCGTCTGCCCTTCGTCCAGTGGCTTCGTTGGACATGGTGGGCCTCTACTTCTTCCTCGAGGCGGAGTTGGATGACGCAGGTGGTGCCATGTTGTTCTGATGGTAAGGACGTGCGTTTTATGTGCATGGGGACCTCAGTGTCATGTTGTGAGCCATCCAAATTTCATGCACTTGAGAATCGTACAGGTTGATTTCTGCATTGTAAGAGTAGAGGCAAGGTTTGCCAGCTCATGGCCCATCTGTATTGCGAGGTTGTGAAAAGGCCTGACATGAAAACTTCCCACCGACCCTGTTGCCTGACCTAGCTCATGGCATGAATCTTTCTGCACCCGTCTAGCCCGGCAGCTCACACCATCAACACAACGAGACGGATGCATTGGCATCCTGGTGATCGCGCAAGGACCGAGCCTTGTCGCTGGACTTGTAGTAGTATACGATTGCCATGACAATAGGATAAACCACAAAACAAGCAAGTACAACGGTGTTATATTGAGTGGTCAGGTCACGTAAATCCTACAACGACAGCTGACAGGTGCAGGGGCTCCGGCAGCTCAAACCGCTGAGCAGTACCCGCCTCAACCGACTCGGGCAGTCGGTTGGCGTCCTTGGCCGTCCCTCCAGGCCCGATGGCCAGGGTGATGTGGTGGTAAGGCTTGGTGAAGGCTGCCTCAGGAGCGTTCAGAAGCTGCAAGAGCACAAACTATCCTCATCATTACAGCGTGTACACGGTTGCAGACATTCACATCATTGTGATCACGACAGGATGCCGGCCATGCCTGCTTCGTTCGCTGCACTCGTCTTTTCTTGCTCAGGGTAGGTTACGGCGGTGCACATGCCATGCCGGCGAAGGCTCCATGCTGACACCCAGTGGCGAACATCCGAGGACGCTGCTAAACGTTAAGAAACCAGGGCCAATCATGCCACGGATTGCAAGCTACAGATGCTTTTTACGCACTGAGTTGTGTTCTGTATGCCGGGTTCGGTACATGGCTCGTCATGTCTTCTTAAACCAAGAGCTGACGCGCTCTCACTCTCACCTGGACTTGTGCTGCTGTGGCCATGCCAGGTTGGTGATCCACAGAGACGACCTGAACACACAGAATGGAACAGCGGTTGACTGAAATTATCATTCACCATGCCTTACTGCATACGTTCATGATTATGGCTGGTGCCTGTAACGCCAAACCCCAGTTGACTGTGTGTGTGGGGGTCACTTTTAAGGCCTTGCCGGCCACCAGTAAAGTGTAAGTCAGTTTACCGGGAGCCTTTAAGTAATAAAAATCACCGGTATACCCTGTCATGATGTCCATCCCGTTCCGTGTCCTGTGTCCTTCCATGACGTCGACATACACAGAACGATGACACTTACATATACAAAAAGGACATGTGCAAAGAGACATTTGAACAATTGCATACCACAAGGCTGGCAACTACTACCTTATACTGTCCGCCAAGGCAAAGCTACAATTCGCACGACACACGCAATGCCTGTGAGCACGCACCTGCATGTCAACGGTGTTACCCCTTGCAGCCAGCAGCTCATCCCTCATGAGGAGGTCCCGGCCCATGACAGGGTCGAGGCCGTGCCACAGCGTCACGTGGAACTCGTCTTTGGCAAACTGCAGTGAGGACAGTCATGGCATCTTTGTTTTGTTTGTTATGCACTGTAGATGTGATGGATGCATCCTTAGCACGATACACACCGCGTATGTTTTGGAGGCGCAGGGCAGAATTCTTGATTCAAGTCATGGACATGCTTCTTGTTCAGATGCGTGATTGATCTTTCCGCCATCTTCTGTTCCACTCGTGGCAATCAGGACATATATGCACGTCTGCAGCAGCAGCAGCAGCAGCAGCAGCCTGTCCTACAGTCTGTGTTGTGTGATTCGGCAGGCATCTCAGCACTCGAAGACCCATGGAGCTGTCTTCCTCAGGGTAGGCCAGGGCAGTGCCCATCCCGTTCCGTGTCCTCTGACGGCTTCCCTGGTGTAAGTACCCACACACAAACACGATATATATATATTCCCCCATGGAGCACTTGTTAAGCAGAATTGGCAGCACCCATATTCAGCGAAAGCCTGCCCCAACAAGTGCATCAGTAGTCAGCACCCAGCGGCCTTGAACGACCTTCCAACGAATCTCACCATGTTGAGTTCCACGCCCGGCAGCAGTTGATTGACCAGCGCTCTCAAAGCTCCGTCGTCCTGTCCACTCGCGGCGATGTACCTGTGTTTGACAACATGAGCACCAGGTCAGATACATCGACAGCGCGTCGTTGTATGATATTGATCAGATCACATACACAGTGTCGACAGTGTGTCGGCATGCATTCCGGAGCGCTTTTTCACGTCATAGGATGGAACTAGATAGAATTGAAGACACACAATTTGTTCAACAATTTTGAATTCTGCAACCCCTCATGTGACTGACTTTCGCAACATGGTGGAGGCTATACGCAAGAGCTTACATTTCCTTCCACAGAGGCCTCGCAAACCAATTGTTCAATCATCCCAGGTGCATTTACCTAGGCGGTCTGTCCTCCGCCGTCCCGGCCTTGGGCAGGGCTGCTGCCATGGCATCCACATCCTGACCCTCAGCTAGGGCTTGAGCGGCCTTCAGACCCTGGACCAGCGCCTGACCTAAGCTGGCCTTGGCCTCCTCGACAGGCACCTGTGAAAGGAAGAAACGACAAAGGACACTTACTACCAGCAGAGGGGTCCGGCGCTGAGTTTGCAGCATTAGAAGTGGCTGTCGCAACAAACATTTTTTTGAGGTGATTTTTGTGGACAAGCTGTCAATACATACAGTTGCGCAGTCGCCAGCCTGCTTCTCCGAGTGCCAGCAGTCATTGAACGGCGGCAGAAGCCACATTCACATATTACAGAACCAAGCCAGTTCAACATATGTTCCGGTCTGATCTCTTCTCCAATACATACAAATCTGCTTCTCGGGCTGATGCCGCACCCAATGACAACCCCCTATGACAAACCTATATACAAATCTGCTCACTCCACATACATGAACCTGTAGTGCCAGCAATCGTTGCCTCCCTGTAATCCGATGGTCCCTAAAACGACACAACGCGATCACAAAATGAAGTGTGATGACGCTGATGCTATTATTTATTATTATTGTATTACTATTTATTATTATTGTATTATTAATTATTATTTTATTTTTTATTTTTACAATTTGTTTGTGTCGTACCTGCAGTGCCAGCAGTCTTTGCATGGTGTCCGGTTGCATCAGCTGGTGCCGCACCTCCCTCTCCCAGGCGTCGGGCAGCTGGGGCTTGCCGCTCTCCTTGAAGGTGGCCAGGCCCTCGGCAATCAGCCGCAGCAACTGAATGGGAACCTGCCAGCAGCAGTGTGTGTGCACGTGTTAACGGTTGATATGCACCTGGTGGGTTTCATACTGGGTGCACGTTTTTGGGGGGTGCATGCTGGGATTCGTGATGACGACCCATGATGATGTGATGACTGAACGGGAACCAGCCGCAACAACTCAATGGCAACCAGCCGCATCAACTGCATGGAAACCTGGGTGTAAGGCAGTGCGGACTGTGTGATCCAGGGTGTGTGATCCAGGGTGTGTGATCCAGGGTGTGTGATCCAGGGTGTGTGATCCAGGGTGTG
>QAXH01006172.1:12860-25680 GCA_004335635.1 Chloromonas sp. AAM2
TGTGATCCAGGGTGTGTGATCCAGGGTGTGTGATCCAGGGTGTGTGATCCAGGGTGTGTGATCCAGGGTGTGTAATCCAGCTGGGTGGAAGCAGTGTGCATGGGCACGCGTGTGATACAATGTGATATAACGTTTTGACGGATTGATTTGCAAGCTCCAGTGTCACCCTGCTGGGAACTATACTGCCAGCTCAGCTGGTAGGGTCCTGTCACATGGTTTGACGGACCTGGGTACGAACCCAGGTGACTGTTACTAAGCCCGAAAACTTCGCTTAGTAACAGCAGCCCAAAGCGAACTTTGGGCTTCTTTCTCAGGGTAGGTCAGGGCAGTACACATCCCGACCCGTGTCATGTGACGGCTTCCCTGATGTGAAATTGCCTTTTTTTAATGCCAGGGCGATGAAGTGGATGATCTCACTACTCTTGTCTTCTACACCTATGGTGACAAATGGATGTTGCACATGCCCTCCTGAGCATGTGAGATATAATATATGTAATACATATTGTATGTGCCAGGATAGACGTAGTGTACTGCCTCACACCTGCTTGTTAGGATCTTCATTGTTGAGTGATATCACTGGCATATCCGCAACCACCGCGAACTGCCCTTTGAGCAGGTCCATCAGATCTCCACGTGAGAGGTTCTTGTAAAAGAGTGAGAAGAGCATCAGGACACGCATGGCGATGTTCAGACCTGCGCAGCAGAGCAAACGCACAACACTTGCAACTTGAAACGCTCCAGCGCAAAACAACACGGAAACATTTGCTGCATCAGTTTGCCTGCCTAGGCCAAAGGCACTGTGGTGTCAGTGAGATGTGCTATGAAACCTCATGGCGCGGACCTGCCCCTGATGATCTGAACTGAACTAGCTTAAACATTAGAGCAGAGAAATGAAAATGAGTCATAAGCAGTATGTTGTACGTTTACATGACACTGTTATTACTGGTACATGGAGAAAGGCAACCTTGCACAGTTAATTAGCATGTATTTACACCAGGGAAGCCGTCAGAGGACATGGGACGGGATGGGCACCGCCCTGGCCTACCCTGAGCCAGAAAGCAAAACAACATGACAACAACAATCGGCACCATCCCTGGACCCTACTAAACCCCCTCTTTTCCAGCTGACTTTGACCAAAAGAGCGGCCACTGCGACGGCTCTGCACTGGCCTTGAAGCATATTCGATTTTTCAAAGAACACGAGTAGTCAGCTCAACACAAGTACATCCAATGAACACAGTAAATGTCCTTCGGACTTGCCAGGAGTCTGTTTGCACTCCTGCAGTGCTTGATTCAGGCTTGAGCCAACACTGCCATGAAGATCGAGCCATGATAGGAGCCATGATAGGAGCCATGATAGGAGCCATGAAGACATGACAAATCACCGCACCCAACCGCCTGCAGGATTGACTGGCTATCCAGCTTCTGTCTTGATGCCGGACACCCCAGGAACAAGCCCTGAACCCACTGGCATCCCAGAGGCAGAACATGAGATCCACTTTTCAACCACCGACACTAACCGACACAAACCTCAACCAACCTATCGCTTAACCAACCGGGCAGTTCAACTTTCACCAACCCTCGCTTTTATTTAATACATCAATCCAACCGCAACTCACTGGCATCCAGCTGATTAATCCAACCCTGACTCACTGGCATCGAGCTGCCCCTCGTGGTTTTTCCGCAGCAGTGTGCGCAGCATGCACAGCGCTATGAGCTCCAAGGGGAAGGGCAGGTCGGGGCAGGCCACGCCTACGTCCTGCTGGGGCGTGCCGCGCCATGATGGGACCACAGCCACAGTCACAGCACCTGCACAAATAAGCAAGTATTAACATCATCAAAAAAGGAATTTATAACATGAAAAGCAGATATATCAATCACAACAGGGTCAAAAAAAGCAAATCAGACACAGAACACGTCAGGCGAAGAGGGCATACAAGCAGTTGCCCTGGTAGAAACCGCATCTGAACCTGAAAATCGACTGATACATTAGCATGTCCAACATACCATCACAGCAAATGGCTTCAATCGCTTCTTCTCGGTCCTATGCCACTATGTTGTCCCAAACCTGCAGCTCACTTCAGAAGGCGCTCTTGATGTGGCACCACAGGCTGAGACACAGAAACATTGAGGACATTCGATTGAGGCACAACGATGACAGAGGGAAGGTCACGCACAGGGTGAAAGAAGTAGCAGATGCGGGGGGGCTGCCCACCTGAATCGGCGATGGTTGCTGCAGCCCTCTGAATGTTGCCAGGCGGTGACGGCACGAGGTTCTTATCCCCCACCACCACCGTCACCGCACCACTGCCCAGATTGGTAGTTGCGGCTGCCGCCACGTCGTACCAGAAACGGTTTGCCGGCGCGCCCTGCTTCTTGAGCATGTCGCTGTTGAGCACGCGAAGGGTGACAGGAGTGTTGCCCATGTCTGGGAGGGAAGTCATGCCACGAGTCAAAAACGTCTTGCCAACGCCTGCAGGTGCGATTTTGCAACCCTAGTTGGCAGGTGTTTGAAAGCAGTCGAGCAAGCATTTCGGACACGAGAGGTAGGTGAGAGGGGATGCAGAGAGAGGAGGTCGCAGAGGCGGGGCGGGTGACACAATGAAGACTGGCCCGGGTGCAGGCACAGCCATGAAGACATGTTATCAATGCTTGCATGGAGCATACAACAGGGTGCATACAGCAGGTGACAATGCGCATTGTGGGGAATCGTGAAGGTAGGCAGGGTTGAGATGACTTAAGGCATAAGAGGCTGGATTGAAGTGGCACAGACTTGTTGATTCAGGGTTTACAGGCACTGTTCATTGTCACGTGGCCAGTTTCACGTGGTCGCCATGCATACCAAGTAGAAGACTGGGGACATTAGAACACGCATGGAAGCGCGTACCTGGGATAGAAATGAAGCAGCAGATGGCCGACGGGTCAGCGGCCGGCAGAGGAACGCCACGCCCCAGCCACGCGGCCACAGTCTGTGGATCATACGCATACTCCAGCACCTTCACGCGCGGGGTTGGCGCGGTGGTGCTGCCGCTCGCCCCGCCGTGCGTCTTATTGAAAATCTCCTCCACGCGCTTGCGATTTTGCTGAGCAACGCCGTTCATTCGTTTTGCGGACTGAGCATCAGTTCCTGCGAATACTTAGCAGAACCAGGTTGCGAACGCGCGCTGTGACCCCAAACCCTAACTCTTGCTGTATCAAAGATTACTTGGATGAGCCGACAAGGACGCGACTATCGAGGCTAGCAGAAATGCTGCGTACATCCTGCAGAGCTGCCATACGCATAAGGCCCGCACAACCTCACCATCGTCGCCGCGTGCGATTGCGCAGAATGCGCTGGGCCCGGCAGCTTGTAAAAGCGCAGGGAGGTCTTTGTTCAGAGTCACTCCTGGGGGCGAGTAGACAACCGTGCCCTGCAGCAGCGGGAAAAAGCGCACCACGACAATTGCACGAGTTGAAATCAACTATGGGGCACGATTGCATGGGTTTCAGGAGCAGTGAAGACAAACAAATGATCAACAGAACAGACTTGTTGCTGATCGCCACGCGCCTGTGTGACCATCGACTTGCTGAAGGGCTGGCAGCTTGTCGGCTTATTTTTCTTGCCTCCCCCAGTCGCTGGGCTCAGGTCAATGAAGTTGTCAGCTGAAAGCGCCGCCTGGACTTGCTTGGCCTTGGACAGGCTGGGCTCGTCGAGCAGCAGGAGGACGCCCTGGAATGTGTCCTGCACAAGCGTAGAACCAAAGATGGTGTTTGCCTGGACCTTCTACGTGCTTCCTTGCTTCCTTGCTTGCTTGCTTCCTTGCTTCCTTGCTTGCTTGCTTCCTTGCTTCCTTGCTTCAGCCATTGCAAAGCCCAGAGACATCAAGGGATGCTGACACGAAGTGGTACACAAGCTTACTGACCACCATGAGGTGTCCAGCTCAATCTCAAGCGCCACTTTGAAGGTGAAGGTGCTGCTTGCGAAAGGTAACTTGCCAGGACAAGCGGATGGACCTGGCACACATCTACATGCTTTCTGACAAGCCAGAATCTGACATGCCGTGCACAGCGCAGCGCAGCATAGCTCAGCACGACGCAGCACAGCGCAGCGCAAAACAGCGGCAGCCCGTACCTTGTCCTTGGTTCCCAGGAGACTGGCCACATCTCCTCGTGCCATGCAATCCAGGAAGTGAGTGACAAAGGGCTCAGCCACATCCAGGTAGTCCTTGACTGCCCTTGCGCCCCCATGCTTTGCCACCCAAGCCGCCCACGCACGCGCAAACATGTTGATCTGCACAGTCAGCATGCAAAATCAGCATGCACAGTCAGCATGCGCAGTCAGCATGCACAATCGACATTGAGCTGGTACCAGAACGTGCCACGATCGACACGCATGCTGATCTGCGCAGGACAGCCATGTTCATGCACACAGACAGCATGTTAAACCGCGGGCAATCGCCAGTTGGTTGCTTCACGTTGAGAGGTTCACAATCATATGCAAACGATTGACATGTGTCACAGGGCAAGGAATGGGACCCTGAATAAGAGCGGGGCGAAACAACAAAACGACGGAAGCAAAATAAGGACAGGCTAAAACAACAAAACGAACGAGGCGGACGGAACCAGGATAAGAACAGGGTAAAACAACAAAGCGAGCAAGGCCGACAGAAGCGTGAACGTTGGGCGGAAGGAAGCGAGGACACAAAGCAAGTGCAGGCGTGGAGTGATATCATTTCAGCTATTACTAACGCACTGCCGCCCTACCACCTGCCATGGCAAACCACACTGCAACTATCCCGCAATGTTTCCCACACCTTGCATGCTCTCCATGCTACCAACGCTGCCTGACAAAACACAGGCGGTCCACATCCATGTCATACAGGTCTATCGTTGGCCAGGGTAAATGCATGCTCACTTGTGCCATGTGCACCTACTGTGAATAAATGCATGTCTGTACAAATGGGTTGAACAATGAGAAGCTATGTAATGATGTGATGATGATGATGTACAATTCGTTTACATCGGGCCCAGAGTGTCTTACAGCTCCATCAAAGCCTCACAGCTCCGACCAAAAGCGCACCTGTGCCACGTGCTGGGGTGGCAGGCCCCACCCCCGTGCCAGGTGGTTGACGTATCCCAGGTACTGCTGCAGGCCCTGTCTCAGGGACGACAGCCCGTTGCGAATAACGAACGTCATCAGGCAGTAACCGACGCCTACAGTGCCACCAAGAAGGCACATAACGAGGTTCTACTGCAGGCTGTGTAGATAACTTTGCTCTCACCAACTGCAACCCTTGGCCCCATTTGAATCTGGCCTACAAAACCACCCACACGCCTTACCCCTCCACCCGCCCCCTTGACGATTGCCCCCTTGACGATTGCCCCCTTGACGATTGCTGTCCAGGCCTCTCTGTTTAGTCACCCCTAAACCTCGAACCCCACAGTCAACTCCTACCCCTTCACTCTCCCCTTTTGTTGGTCCAATTTCATCTCTTGCATGGCTTGCTACCCTGCTACCAGTGCCCTTTCTTGGCTTAACGATTGTCAGGCGCGCAATTCTTGGAGAGATATTGTGTCTAGCTGCAGCACCGTGGGTTGAACCATGAAAAGCCATGTAATGATGTTGATGATGATGATGATGATGATGATGATGATGATGATGATGATGGCTTGCTAGAGCTCACGCTTGATGCATGTGGGCCCCTCTGATGTAATCGAAACATACAGGAGGGCCTCCTGGAGGAAGCCTCTCTACACCTGGCCATGTGCTACCTGCTATAACTGTACCTGACATACTGTCCAGATCGCTCTGGCTGACCTCCCCACTCGTGGAGGCAACGCCATCGATGTCCATAGAAGCCTGTGCGCCAACCGCTCCAATGCTCATTGCTCCGCTGAGGCTGGTGTCCATGCTGGCCTGGGGCGCCTGCAAAATATAACATGATACGGATCAAGGGCTGACGCTACTTGAATTCGGATCCTTTACTGGAGCGCTGAGCGGGGCACATGCCGAGGCGGGCGGCAGGGCACGTGCATTGCAGCAGCGTGGGTTGACGCCAGTACTCACATCTGTTCTGAACAGATTTATATAATACCGTCTAGTAAATTCCATCCACTTCTAGTCCAGACTGAAGTTTCAAACGTAGTCCGTGTCATGACAGTGAGACATTCACTGGGCTGGGCTCCATCTTCTGATGGCCCTTATGAATAATAAGATCATGCCTATGCTTATTTAGCTTACTCATACACAGTGCACTCACGGGACTGGGTGTGGTTCGGGTCTTGGCCACGCGCCACATCAGCATCTTCTTCTTGTAGCGCAACGCTGTGCCCAGCTCAGGAGCGCCCAGTATAATGCGAGGGGCCTTGGCCTGCGGTCAACAGGTGGCAAAACAACAGGTTTGGGAAGCAACGGTTGCCAAGCAGGAGGGAAGAGGCAGCGACTTTTGAACTGGTAAAGGGAGGGCACGCATGCAGTGTGGTAAAGAGCGCAGGAAGCAGACGTTTTGTGCGTAAGAAGGCCTTGTGTGCGTTGTGTGCATGCACTTGTTCAATACACCAGCGACTGCACATGGGGTGTTAGCTCATCCTGTTCTTTGCGCTGCTGTCACGAAACGACACAAGCACCCATGGTTCCCAAACTGCACACCTACATCGCCATCCACGATCGTTGACATGCCCCTGCTGGCCTCCCACCGGATGTGCCAGCCTCTTCCTTTGTGGTGCGTTGTTTTGACTGTTGATCTTGTAGCGTGAAGCAGCACTCACGACGTGAAATGCACTCTGTGCAAGGGAGAGTGCTCCAGTACCTGACGCACGTTTTGGTTGCTGGTTACTCCACACGCACAGTACTTGCCAGCCCCCCATGTCACCTACCACAGCGGCCCTCAGCAGCGGCTCCTCTGCCTTGCCCTCCTTGCCGCTTTTCTTGGCCGGTGCACACGCCAGCACTTGGTCCAGTGTCTGCTTGACGGCCTTGGCGTCGGCCTCGGGGTGCAAGCTGCTGCCACCTCCAGAACTACATAAACATAAACATATATATATATATATATATATATATATATATATATATACACAAAAAAAAAAGTGATACATACAGAAACATTTTATGTACATATATATCTATATAAATGAACTTGATTCAGTGCCTGCTTGACAAGTTGGCACGAACATGAACACAAAGCAGTGAGAAATGAAAGCATGTTGCAAGTATATCACAAGCTGATCAACTGTCATCTATCGCCATCATGGGATGGGCAACCCAGCAGCAGATGCCCTGATGCAGCGCTCACCTGCGCCTCTGATGCACGGATGTGTTGGCGAGGGCGAGTGTTGCTGCCACCTGCTCCGGCTTGGCCGCGGCCAGGGCGGAGCGAATGAGCATCAAGGAGCCGTCCGGAAGCTGAACCAGCGGCCCAGGCGCCTGCATGGGGACGGGGCCATGTTTTGATAATTGTCAACCGAATTATCAACGACTTGATGTCTTTGAACGTGGAGGGCCTGAACGTATATAAATGAGGCACCAGGCGCCTGCATGTGCACCCCTCGAATGTCCGGCATGAAACAGGTAGCCTAGAACCTGGCATGTCTGAAAACCCCGTCTGTAACTTGGACTGTGAAGTATTGTTAGGTTTCAGGGCTCAGATTCTGGTCAGGCCGAATACAGATGGTCTGTATCAAAATGCACGACCGCCTTGTTGATGGAATTGACTGTCCTAAGGACGCTCCTATGAGGGTGTAAAGGTGGTCCCAACCGCCGCTTGAATGTCAGAGTATCGGGCAGTAACTGCTGAACACCTGTGGCACAATCAGGCGTCACAGCCCCTCGCCACAACCATCAGCAAACGAGCCCACCTTGACTTGCAGCAGCTTGACGATAATAGCCTCGCGATCCTTGGCATCCGCAGACTTCATCTCTGGGTTGGGCAGCCAGCTGGCCTGCTCCTGCACAATGCGATCAACTATCTTGTCCCGCAAACCGTCTGGCGGCCCCTCCGTTGCCGCCGCTGCCCCCGCTGATGTCTCGGCCGGCCTGGCAATGTCCTGCACAGCGGGGGCAGCAGGCGGGGCGGCGCTAAGCGGGACGGGACGGGTGGAGGGGAGAGCAGAGCCAGGCCGTGAACCGGGAGCAGCGGCAGTGGCGGCCGGCTGGCGTAGACGATTGGCGAACGTGGACGAACCAGCCCCTGTTGCTACCGCGTTGGGCGCTGTGTTTGACGGCTGTTGTGCAGGATTTAATCTAGGATTCGAGTTCCTCATAGCGCCTTGCTGTGTGTTTGGCTGGCGAGTGTTCTGTGTAGCCGCCGTAGCTGTGCTGGCTGCTGGGCTCGCTGGCAGCCGTGTTTGAGCCGCTGTAGCCGCTGCACTAGGCTGGCGTAATTTTCCTGCTGCTGTTACCGCTGCAGCTGATTGAGCTGCGGTAGCTGGCTGGTGTGGGCTGCCCGTCGTTGCAGATGCTGCTGCTGACGGAGGCCGTGATGATGGCGCAGCAGGCATACCAGGCTTCACCACGGATGCATTCGCCGCTGCCAACGCAGAAACGAAGCTGGCAGCACCGGCATTGAGGCCCCGGCTTTGCCCACGCACACCAGTATGCCCAGACCCAGCTGCTGCCTGCCCTTGCAACCCCGTGTTGACACTAGGGGCTGTCCGTGCTGCTGCGGCTTGCACCTGCTCACCACCTTTAACCTCCACCCACGGCGATGCTCTAGGGTTTCCAGTCACAACCGCAGACCCGGCAGACACGTGGTCAGCCGTCTGTTCCTGGCCTGCCTTTGCCCTGTTTGCAGCATGCACTGTGCCTGTACCTGGCGCAGCGTCGAGAGGCTGCGTACTCGATACATTGGGCTGTGCTGTGCTGTTGGCACCTACCATTGGAGTGGCCGAGGGAGCCGAGGCGAGTTGCTGGTTGCCTGCATGGCCTTGGGAGGCAAGCTCAGATGAAATTGTCTTGTAGGGTTCCCTGAGGGCGCTGGGGATGCTGGGAAGGGGAACCACCTGGCGGGCGGCTCGCTCGGCTAGGGATTCAAGAACCTGCAACGAAGGAACAGAACATGCTTGCAGTTATCGAACCGATATCTAGTCGCATCAGAAATCGACGTCAGCAGTGACGGTATGCATACCATGCGAAACCATGGTGCAGAGGCACAAAGAAGCAACAGAAACGAACACGCACAATTGATGCGACGTTCAGACAATGGCGCACAAGCCACAACAGATGACAATGGTGCGCCGGGCTGCAAATTGGAGAACCATGGTGCTTGGCCTTCAGAAACCGATAAAGCAACAAGCAACAGAAAGGAATACCATGAATGCTGATGGTTCACAGTGCTTCCTAAACAGGACCTAGACCTAGTCAGATCAGTAGTCAGATCAATAGTCAGATGCCAGTATCATGAATACGGTGAACAGTCTTTGGCCAGTAAGAGAATGAATGCCTTCTGTATTAGCACAGGTTCCCTCATGATATAGCATCGCCCTCAGCTCAGCCTCTCCCTCTCCCGGTCTCTCCCTCTCAATCTTTTCAAGCCAGTAACTGTCTCTGTCTGTCACGCCCTTTTATTCTTTGCCTCCTCCTTCCACTCCCTGTCTCTCCCTCTCACTATTATCAACCCATTAACTGCAGTCCAACCCCTTCAGTCCTTCGCTGTATGTTCTGGCTCTGCGCCACCACAAAGCTCCATCCCCTTGATTTCCTCCTGTTCGTCCTCTGTTCCCAGTGCTTTGAAGCCAACATTCATTTACAGCGTGCATCCCACCTCCTTCAGCGCCTCGCTGTATTCCTGCCCCTGCGCCACCACAAAGCCCTCGAGCCTCGAGCCCTGCCACTGGTCATGGGGGTAGGTGCCGGACACATGGAGGCAGCCAGAGGAGGAGCCGTCCTGCAATGAATCCAAGGCATGACCAGTTTGTGAACATTCAACTCGGCCTGTGGCTACTATCTCATTTGCCAGCACAATCCTTTGTGCATGCATGTGACATGACAGTGACCTGCATGCGGTTCATGCAATGTACGTTCAGGGACCCAGGGGAACACCCGTCCTGGAAGGGAAACCACGATACGATTCACCACCAGTGAACGTGCACATGAGCGCATAGGACTGGCCTGCGCAAGCCTCTGTGCATGCAGATGAACCAGTGTGAGCAGTGTGAGCAGTGTGACCAGTGTGACCAGTGAGGCCAGTGTGACCAGTGTGACCAGTGTGACCAGTGTGACCAGTGCGACCAGTGTGAGCAGTGTGAGCAGTGTGAGCAGTGCGACCAGTGCGACCAGTGAGACCAGTGCGACCAGTGCGACCAGTGTGAGCAGTGTGAGCAGTGTGACCAGTGCGACCAGTGTGAGCAGTGTGACCAGTGTGACCAGTGTGAGCAGTGTGAGGAGTGCGACCAGTGCGACCAGTGCGACCAGTGCGACCAGTGCGACCAGTGTGACCAGTGTGACCAGTGCGACCAGTGCGACCAGTGTGAGCAGTGTGAGCAGTGTGAGCAGTGCGACCAGTGCGACCAGTGCGACCAGTGCGACCAGTGCGACCAGTGCGACCAGTGTGACCAGTGTGACCAGTGTGACCAGTGAGGCCAGTGTGAGCAGTGTGAGCAGCGTGAGCAGTGAGGCCGGTGTGACCAGTGTGACCAGTGTGACCAGTGTGACCAGTGCGACCAGTGTGACCAGTGTGAGCAGTGCGACCAGTGAGACCAGTGTGACAGTGCGACCAGTGCGACCAGTGTGAGCAGCAATGAGAATGCAACTACTGTATCGATGCGGAGGTTCACAACCAGACATGCTTGGCTAGTGGGGCGGGAAGACTCGCCCTGTGATGAGGATCAGTGCACACAGCGAGCTGGTCTGCACAAGCCGTTTACACAAGCGTGTGCCAGTCATGAAGTATCAGTGCTTGTGTTCCACGCAAGTGCCTCCGGCGTACTGCCAAGCAGAATGCAACACCCGTGTGTAGATGCTTGAATCAGCCTCATTATTAGCTGTGCATGTGTTTTTGTGGTGATAGGATGGTGATGTTGGCTGCTGCTGAGCGCCTAGCTGGTTGGTCCTGCGGTACCGTGGGTTGAACCATGAGAAGCTGTGTAATGAATTATTAGCTGGTGATACTGATGAAGCCACACATGCAACGCATGCATAGGCACGGAGCTGTCAAACAAAACCACAACAGGCATACGCCGGCACAGCAAGTCTGCACACAAATCCAGGCCAGACTGCACCTTGACGAGTTGGTTGAGTCTGTTGAGCGCTATGCCTGTGATGCCCCCGGTGAGCGAGAGGTCGTCCAGTAGGGTGCGAGCGGATGCGGCCCACTGCTGGCCCTGGAACAGCCAGGTGTCGTTGACAGGCAGACCCTGAAAGCAGGAACCAGTCAAGTGTGCCACGTAAAGGTGGTTGTTGTTGCGTGACGTGCTGACAGGAAAACAAGCCAAGGCGGTTTATACAGAAAGGACAGCAGATGAGCAGAATTCTTCTTAGGAAACAAGGTCTCAAATAACTTTTCACAGAACAGGTCACAACAAGGCGAACAAAGCAGGATCCACAGGCCGATGGACGACAGTGGGTGCTGAATCATAACAAAGCATACCACGTGCTCCCCTGAATCATAACAAAGCATACAAGGTGCTCCCCTTGTTTACTCATGCACATACCTTGTGCAACTGTTTAATGCATGTTATGCACCTGGAACACAAAAAACATCCGTTTCTAACCGTAACTATTTGCACATACCTGCTCCAAGCAGAAGCTCAGGAAGTCCTGCCACGGCAGAAATGTGGGTCTGCCCGCCCCCTGGTCCTGAATGTGCGCTGCTGTGGCCACTAGGTACTCCGCAGCAGGCAGCTGACCGTGATGGCCGTGGCAGCCTGGGAACACAAGATTTCAAAAGACAAAAAAGTTGTAAGGAATGTATGGAAAGGTAACACTAGGTACTCCGCAGCAGGCAGCTGACCGTGATGGCTGTAACAACAACCTGCGACACGTGAAGCAACCTTTATCAACAAAGGTGTGAAAATTGCCAGGAGGTACTTTGCAGCAGTCAACTGCCTGTGATGGTCATGACAGCCTGAGGGCAAGAATGTGAGCAGTCAACAATCATTCACCGAGGCCATCTGGTGCAATGTGGCCGCATGGCAAGAAGCGTTGCATGGCAGTCGGTATCGACATGGTGACGTGAGCTGTCTACCATGTCAGTCAGCAAGCGTGCACCTCTTGCCTTGAGACACGCCACGAGGCATGACATGCGACACCCATGATGCATGGCCCGCCGCTTACCCGCCACCATCTCAAAGCTGACTGCCATGCAACGCTTCTTGCCATGCGGCACCTCCTGCCTTGAGACACGCCACGAGGCATGGCATGTGACACCCATGATGCATGGCCCACCGCTTACCCGTCACCATCTCAAAGCTGACTGCCATGCGCCGCTCCCGCAGCAGTTGCATGAACTGGGCCAGTCGCGCCTCCCCATGCGCCACGCCATGCAGCCGGTCAAAGTGAGCGCGTAACAGCAGTGCAGCACCTGCATGCATGAGCATTAGTCAGCATGGACAAAGAGCTTGCGTGTCGCGTGCACACATCAGCGCAAGGCAGCATGGACAGTGGATGTATAGCAGCACAGCACCTGCAAACACGAGCCCTAGGCAGCATGGATAGCGTGTGGGTAGGAATGTGTAGCATAGAGCGTGTGAGTGAGAATGTGTTGCATGGAGAGCGTGTGAGTAGGAATGCGCAGCATGGAACCATGAGCACCGGCTGGCATGGACAGTGCATGTGCAGCATGGAACCATGAGCACCGGCTGGCATGGACGGTGCATGTGCAGCATGGAACCATCAGCACCGGCTGGAT
>QAXH01006175.1:15942-62917 GCA_004335635.1 Chloromonas sp. AAM2
CTGTCCCCCCCGCTCAATGTCTCTTTCTCCGCTCACCAGCCAGTCGTGCCAGGGGCTGCTCTGGCTTCCTGATGTCCCACACCGCTGTGGTTGTGTCCTGGTTGCCTGAACATCATACGCAACGGTGTGAACACAAACATCGCTAACACCCATCACACGCAACGGATAATGTGGGCAAAAAACAAAAAGTTTGCCGTAGACAGGGTGTGACAAGGCACTGTAAGCCTTGCCAAGCTTGCCCAACACGCACAAGACACCTTGGCACACAAAGAAGCAGCAAAATACTGGGCTCTTCTTAGCCTCCTCTTGTCTCTGCTGCCTAACCAAACCCACCCGGCTGCATCCCATCGCATTCCAGCCCAAGCACCGGTATGTCCCTCCAAACCTCTAGCATCCCACCATGGACCAACTGCGTCCTGCTTCCTGGCGCCAGAAAGCGCTCGTAGTCCACAACGGCCCACACAAACACGCATCCCATCCACGGCCACACATGCCCACACATTCGTACCCACACTTGATTGTGGCCAGCATATGCCCCGCAACATCAAGCCATGGTCAGGAACGGCATGCTTCTTGCGTGGTTGATGTTTGCACCATCTTCTGTCCCACTTATGGAAGCATACAGATGCAAAAAGCCAGACGAACACACACCTGTGGCTAGCATATACCCTGCCGGATGCCATGCAGCTGCAAACGAAAAGTCCGCATGGCACGCCAGTCTGCCCACCGTCCCTCCCGTCCGCACGTCAGTTAGGCACGTGACTGGGTCGTCCCCAACCACCGCAACTAACTGCCCGCCGGGCTGCATGCTCGCGTAGTTAACCGCCCAGGGAAACTCCCACTGGGCCATGCACCTGCAGGCACGTGCTTGTCAGTTTCTTAGTGTGCCAGTGTTACAGCGTTACACTGAACTCGGTCTGGGGCTGCGCTCGCTTGCTCCGCCTCACTACGCCCTTGGCCTCAGTGTTTCAAACCCATCGATTCAACACCCATAAACCCCATCAGAACCCAAACCAACTATATTATAAAATGAATACCAGTAGTGGACGATATTCCCGTATTCTGACCAAGGGAGAATACAAACGAGCAGGACGCTGGGGCACACAAACTGCGGTTTCAGCTCTTGCCTCGACACCTGGGCCCACTCATCCCCAAACCTGTACCAGTAGAAAAGCTAATCACCGCCCCGCCCACCTGCAGTTTGTCATACCCGCACCGGCCTGCCGCTGGCACGTCTCTGTCCCGTCAATTCCACCCCCTGCAATGCCCTTCACTCACTTGAACTCTTGCGTTGTCTCGTACATTCTGATGATGCAGTCGTTATTGGACGCCATCACACAGGGCCCGTGGGGTAGGGTGTCGCAAATCTCCAGCCCGTTGGTGATTCCGTTCTCACTGCAGCCGCACAGTCCGTTCACGCCAGGACACAGCTCGTCACTCACTCACTCAATCCCGCAACACAAATGTTCCCGATATGAATGCAACTTGACCACCCTCCACCCTCTGTGCTTAGGTCATCCAGCTGATCCTGGAGTACAGGGTATCTTGGGACCCCGCCGACCCCAGACGCCAAATTTTGAATGCAGAACTGTGTCAATGCTACCCCTCATTGTATAGGTGTATTCAGCTTCTGCAGGCCCTGTGGCCTCCTGGCTTGACCGATCAACCAAAACGACCAACAGCCAACCGCCGCCTACCCACCTATGGCTGATGCGGCCAGTGTAGACCCATCCCGTCTGCCCCAGGCGCTTGACCACCAGTTCGCCACCGAAGCCGCCTGTCGCCACCAGGTCCCCGCGCACACACAGCGTGCTCACCTGCGGGGCATGAAACAGGGAAGGGGCAAGAGAGTGGATGCGAGTGTATGTGTAAGTGTGAGTGTGAATGTGTGCGAGGGTAAGTGAACCCAACACTGTGCAGGCTCGTGAACGAACAGTGGGCCGGCTGACTGAAAGGTCACAGGGGCAGCACTGGACGGGGTGGGCTGAGGCTGGTTGGAAAACTGTCTAACCATTCAAGCATCCCAAGCGACGCCTCAAACCTGCCATAACCGCCACAAGGCCGTGCTGGAGTCGGCATTGTGAAAATAAACCCTCGCCAGGCTCGGTCAGTCATGCAATCAAGAAATAGCCAAGGTACCAACAATATATTTATTTATTGTGATGATCCATAAAGGTTGACCTCTTCATATGTTTTGCGTGGCCGCTTCACCTTCAAGTTACACATGTGCACGTGTACAGTCCTAACGCAACCGGGAGATCCTATCCGCATTGGTGGTGTGAGCGCATTGCACTGCTGGTGGCTAGCTTACCTGCACCTTGCCCATGTCTGGCACACGCGCACATCTGTCGCCACCGCCCGAGAGGTTGATCACCTGGAGATGGTACAGCAGGGTGGTACCAGCAAGGCATGTGAAGAGGAACCGCATTGGGCAGCTTCTGAGTCAGGCATAGTGAGCATGAGCGGGGACAAATAGGAACAACAAATGCGCTTCGAGGACTTGAGGAGTCAACAACGGCTCTTTCTATGGCGTAGAATGCGTAGAATAGTAGACGCAGAAGCCGTGCCTTCGTCTACGCCCTTCTACGCCAAAAATCTAATCTACGCGTAGAAACATTGAGTAGAAATCTGACGTAAACCCGTATCTACGCCTTGACACAGCACTACAGGTAACATGATCACACCATACATGGGCAGGAAAGTTCATCACAACGCCTGATCAGGGAGTCAGGCACGCACAGCCATGATGGAACGACTGCAGATGGACATACTGCTGTCCTGCCTCATAATTGCAGCACAAGTGGATGAGGCAAACGACACCCAACCACTACACGTGATGCGCGCACAACTCTTCAGCGCCCTCATCACCCCGCCGCCTCCCAAATAGGTCCACCCAGTTGCGCACTGACCTCGGTCTCTGCCCGAGTGGTGGGGTTCCAGTGGTTGATGGAGTTCTGACTGACAACAAAGACGTCATTGCGTGAGGTGGCCCATACCAGGTTGCGCAGCTGCACAGCAACGCCAATGCAGTCCCCGTGATGAGGAGTGCCCCAAATTAAATGATGAGAAGCACTGCACAACAGTGCTACCCTGTCTATTTGCTGCATGAGGACCGTCACTTAATTCAATTATGGTGATACCATGATGAGGAGCGTCATGCCCAAACACAGAAACCAGTATGCAATGATGATGATGAAGCTGAAGACAAATGGGGTGCCCAAGAGGTTTATGAAATTCCGAGCACCAAAGTCGAGGGTTTGCGCTGCAAACACCAAGATCGAGGGTGGAGTGAGGCTGAGCAAGCAACGTTTGTGTGTCACTGCAAATGCATGGTGCTTGTTGGTGTACGATTAGAATCCGCGAAAATCTCAATCTCGTGTAAGCCCAGCCCATTGCTCGACCCTGGCAATGCCCTGCCCCCGTGCGCAGCCATTACCTGAAAGTGCACAATAGTGGTTGTGACGGTTCGGTTGTTATGTGCAAAGGAGAAGAGTTGGCCATCGTTCATTGAGACGTGACACCGAGCCAAGATACCAGGCCTGGAGCGCAGAGTCAGTTGAAAGGTATGGCACAAGATTGGCAGAACATGGCATGTGCTAGGATCAGCAAACGAATGGACACATGCTTGTCATGTGGTGCCATGGTGACAGAGCGCCATGCTGCTGGTAATGCAGCCAAGATGGTGGCAGGACACAAGGCGATGGGATGAAAGGGACGTCAGGCTCAGCCAGGCAGACAGTAGCCAGACTCAGATCATAACAAACTTGCTTCAAGTCTTCATACTCCCTCATACAAACTGCGTTTGAGGTTGCATTTCTCAGCTGGTGCAACACAGACAAACTTAAAGGCCGGCTGGGCATGAAAGAAGAACAGTAAAATAGTATAGAATGAATACACATCGCTATGTGGTGTAGTGCATGCGTGGCTGCTGATGATGATAAGCAACGCTCTGAGCACTATCATGTAAGGAAATGGCAGAATGTGGACTCGAATGCATTTCTTATGCCAAGAAGTCAATGTCCAACGTAGTTTGCATAGCCGCCTGTGTACAAATCCAATCCCATAACCGTCCTGGTCGGCCTGCTACCTGTATTCATTGGCGTTGTCCGGCAGTACGTTCACATAGTTCCTGTACTGCCTGATGCGCGTGGCCCTGTAGTGCTCCCGGCTGAACTGAAGCCGCTCCCAGGGGATGCCCTGGAGGAGACACAGTGCACGGATTGTGAGAAACATGAGTTGGCATAGAATAATATATATATAACGTCAGATATAATATATATATATATATGCGTCAGATCATATAATATATATATATATATATATATATAACGTCAGATATAATATATATAATATACATATATATATATAACGTCAGATCATATAACATAAGGCCTTGGAGAATACAAGGCACGTGATAGCATACAGGTTGTCCAACGGTTGACACCCGCAAAGCAGTCCGCATGTGCTGAAGGCCATGCCAGACAAGAACAGAAGTGCCCTTCACATCTACATCCACAGTACACACCGGGCTGAAGGGAGATGATTGCGCTAGCAGAATCATACAGGACCTTGCCTTGCCTGTCATTTCACGTCTTGGTTGATGCGTGCACCGCACATGTGGGATGTTGGATGCGCCCGGCAACTTGAAACCAATCACGAACGATGAATTAGCGGAACAGCGGAACGCATAGCAGCCCACGTCGTGCAAGTTTCATTGCAACTGATTTGCTTGGCATGGTGTCAGAGAGAAATTGCATATCGGCCATGCTCCACCATGCCTGCACAATCCATCACGTTCTGACCGTGCAAGATTACCGTACCATACCTGCAAGTCCCGCCCTGAGGTGGTCAATTGCTCCGCTGTCACATCCAAGTCCTCATCCTCCCCGTCAGTGAACTGTTAGGAAAACAAAACGATCAAGTCAAGGGAGCATTGTGTGAGAGTACGTGCAACCTGCAACCTGTTGGACAACAACGCAAAACTCTTTGGCAGCCACAGCCAATGTGCCCGAACCAGGCCATCTATCTGTGCCCCTGTCTGGTGCATGTTTACACATGTTTACACATATACAACATCCACGTGCACAGAATCCGAGACGACAAAACCGTGCCCTGGATCTCGCACCTGAATGAGGCCCTCCTCCGCCTCCTGTTGCCCTTGGTGCTCTGGCCCCTGCCCCTGCGGTTGCTCAGCGCGATGCTGCCCCCCATGGGCCTCCGGGCCCTGTGGCAGCCCCTGCCCGTCACCTGTCAAGAGGGCAGAAATACATCAGAGATCAAATTGATGACTAACTTTCTACCGACTTGAAGTGATGCTGTGACGGTGGCTACTCAGGCAAAGATGAAATAATCTCTGTGTTCCAGTTTTCTGGCTATTGTGATCACTTTGCGCCCTACCTGCCAATCCTTCAGCATCTTGCGCCTGATCCCCTTCCTCCTCCTCCTCCTCTTCTTCCTCTTCGTCTGTTTCCTCAGCCATAAGGACAACCCGCTGTGGATGCATTTCCATCTCCATGTTCGGCCGGGCTACTTCATGCTCCTGAACAGCACATGAAGAGACCAAAACACGTTTTTTCCGTTTTTCCTGAAGACCCAGGACATGTGCATTTACGGGCATCATATTCATGTTTCGTTGACATAGGTGCTTTAGCCGGCAGCTACGCGCCTGGGCTGTCGAGTCTGCAGCACCGCAGGCTGCAACACTGCAGTATGCTAAACATAACTGTAATGATGGCGAGAACCAAAACATCCAGTGCTGGCACAGTGTCGGCCTTGTCGACCTCAACATCCCAGCCATATAAACTGGTCCAGTATATCATCAATTTGAGCAGCACATGCCAAGGCAAGGAAATAATAATAAAAACGTCCGGCTGGACACCAGCTCCTCTCTGTCGTGGAGCATTTGGCCCAGCAGTATCTGGCGGCGTTGCCTTCATCAATCATATGGCTGAGGGCTGAGCATGCCAACTGCGCTTGCCATCTGAGCAACGCCTTGCCAGCTCACATCTGTGTGTGCTTCAGAAGCCATGTGGGTGTGCCTCACCTGGGGCTCAAGCTCCACTTGAGGCTGCCTCGCCCAGACAACACGTAGGTGCTGGTGTTGCTGCTGCAGCTCTTGGCCTCCTGCTTCCATTTGGTGCGCTTCCACGGCTGGCCTGGCCTGCTCAGTTGGCTGTAGCTCCCGGGAAGATGAAGAATTGCATCGCAAGCTGCTCCAGGCTGTGGGCAAGATTGGGATGCTGATTATGCAGATGTGCTCACGCTCCAAGGCACTTGCCGGAGCTCATGACGTGTTGGTTTTCGTACACGGCAAAATATCGTCTTGCACTGCAATAGGCTTATTCAGCGGCAGAGGTGGTACACGATGTTGTGAGAGCCGGCCGAACCCCGGGCTAGGGCTGTGGGCCGGTCGGTTACAACCGCTGTCCCCTCCTCCACTACAACGGCATGTGCAGCATGAACTGTACATGTGCAGTACTGTTTTGGCAGACCCCTACGCTCACTTGATGAGCATCAGCCGTCAGCTATGCTGGACAGACGCTTGCAACACATCAGCTGGGCGCAAGGCATCCATGCAAGCACCTCCACACACATATCACACCCATTGCTACCTGAACCGCGTCAGATATGCCGGGCCTCCAAGAATGGCCAGAGTTCACACACCACACAACCATCCCCAACAACATCTGACCCTGCCCCAGTGAACGGACAGCGCAAACCAGTGACACAGCAAACCGAACAGAGGACCCAACTGGTAGCAGGGCTTAGCAGGCCTGGCCGCACACCCAACCGAGAACTGCCAACAGCCAGTACACAATCACCTGCCGATGCACCTACTCAGCCAAAGCAAACAGGGCGCCCTTCAGGCTCCAAACCATCTGCAAGACAAGCTACAAAGGCACTGCAGCCTGCCGTCCCTGCATCACCATCAAAACGCAAACCCACTGCACCACCAGCGCAACCACAACCAGAAGGAGCAGCAGGAGCAGCAGCAGCAGCAAGAGCTCGAGTAGGAAATGCTGCTTCAGGCCATGCCGGCCGTGTCACCAGCCAAGGCAGCCATAGCAGGGATCAGCCAGCTGCACAAGACGCCCATCAGCCCGTGGCAAACAGCAATGCACACTCTCCCGCCTCCATTGCGCCCACTCCCGCCTCGCTTGGTCACCGTGCGTGGCGTGCGCTGTGTGATGTGGTGCGGCTGTGTGAGGCCAAGGGTCTGGACTACTGCCTGAAAGGCTGGGCGGCGGCTATGGCGCAGGTGGGGTTGGCAGGGCCACGGGGCTTGGCTGAGAACCAAGGTCTTGTCACTACAGTGTGTATTGTATACCGCTTAGGGAAGCATCATCAGCACGGGGAATGGTGGGACGGGGTGGGGGTGCTCTGCACACGTTCGGGTGGCAGTGGTGGGGGTGGGCGGCGGTCACAGGCTAAGTGAGGAATGTAGAAGAGGAAGAGCAGCAGGAGAACAGTTTGTCACACATGTACTGCAGCGTCAGAAGTAGCCTGGAACAGGAGAGAGCATACATGTCAAACTTTGATGATCATGCCAGAAGCAAGGGTACAGATGAAGAGTGGAAGAGAGAAAGGACAAGAGTATGCAAGTCTTGAGCACGACATACTTTGACATTGTAATTGCATGGTGCATTTGATGCAGCAACCCTCAGCCCAGGACCGCCATGACCTGTGGCCTCAGCTCTGACGTTAAAAACCAGCATGTGGTCCTGTGAGAACCACGTACAGCAGATTGCATCCTAAGGCTGACACTTGTTTCCCACAACGGGCACTTACAACAGCGGTTCCAGTGGTACTCCCAGGAATTGTCCCAGAACTGGCAAGCATCTTTTGTTTTGTACGGGGACACTCTTAATACAGTCTCTTGCAATGTATTCTGGCTCGCAGGGCGTTGATCTCCCGGAACCTACCAGCCCATGCAGGCAGCAGCTCAGCTGCTTCCCTGCCATTCCAGCACCCTCATTCCCACCCCATCGCCTTCCCTCTGAGCCATACCTCCACCACCATCATCACTCCTCAAACCAATCTTCAGACACACAGGAAGGGCATGCCGCATGCCAACCATCATACGATCCTCAGCCCATGCTCCTGGACATGCCCACCTCTTTGATACCAACAACAGCACCAGCAGCAGTCGCACAAACCGACTCAACACCATCAATACCTACACCGTTGCCTCTGCTGACTATTAGCGTGCAATGGGACGGCCTGCCATCGCTGCATAAGGCAGCTTGTGAGGCATACCACACGGGTGTGAGCCAGGTGCTCAAAGTGCCTAACGGCTCATGCTTTGCCATCACCTTCCCACCTACTCAGCAGCAACAGCAACAACAAGTGCAGCCACAGTCCTTACCACAGCAGCAGCAGCAAAAGCAGCAGCACTCAAACCAACCCCAGCAGTTGCAACAGCGACAGCAGCACCACCAGCATCAGCAGAACCAGCAGCACGGCCCTTCAGTTGAAGCTCTCTGCCTTGCCATACCTGTTGCTGCCACCACCCATAATGCCCACCCATCCCCACCCAGCCATGAGGGCCATGCACAGAACCCAGACCAGCCCATCCAGTTGGTGGTTTGCTGCGAGAACAGCGCCGTCATTGCCGCGGACCCAAGCCGCACGCGTGTGCAGGTGCGGCGTGGACTCAGAGCCATGATCACCACAGATGAGCACACTGTGATGCCATAGTATTCAAGTCGTACCACGCCTACCAAATGAACTCGTGGCCGCTTGAACAAGTGAAGAGTACTTCCAGGTTCTGGCATGGCGACATGCGAATGGTGCGGGTCTCACACCCTGTCCCGGATACCTGCGAACTGTGCATATGCCAACAGGGATTGTCTGGAGCGGCATGGCGCACTTTCGTAACACCTTGCACAGGCCGCCTAATTAAATGTCTGCCAGGCCGCCTAGGACGCAGTCAATGGAAAGTTGCGATGTTTGGTGTGGAGTGTCTCCCCCAGACAGATTGAAATGCAAGCTTGCTCGGATGCTTGACCCCGCGCACTACCATGGCATGGTGCGATCAGCTTACCCACCCTGATAGACCAATGGCTGCCAGGGCATCACGCCAGCCGTCCGTGTCATGTGCAGGTATCAACCCCAAGCCCGTCCAGCACCACACACGTGTGGGCTGAGAGCCTGTGGTCCCTCGGTCGCAGTGCAGCACAGCACTCCCTGGCCCTAGGGGCACTGCACCATCACGCAGCAGCCAACTGGGTGGAACCACCCAATGGTAGCGGGATGGCTGCACCCGGTGACAGCGACATACAAAACGGCTGGAGTGTGGCTGCTGAAACACACAATGGGGATGGTGTGGCTGTCGCAACACTTTCAGGAGAACGGGAGGAATGCCAATCCGCAGGTGTCACTGCACCCGCCCAACACACGGAGCAGCGGCAGGGTGCCAACATCACTTCACACAGAACAGTGGATCGGCACAGCAAACACAAGGATGATGTCGGGCAGTCACAGAGCACTGACCAGCAGGGGGCCAACAGCAGCTCACCAGCTGCAGCGGACCGGCACAACGCAAGCAAGAGGCGCCACGCTGAGCGACTGGCTCCACCCGATGCAGTCCTGGCAGCACGCGTAAGTCAGCGCCTGGCTGCGCTGCAATCTCAGGCAGCTGCCGCTAATTCCGGCGCGTGGGCGGGGAGCGACACGTACGGCGCGTGGGTGCGGCGCTTTGGGGCGCCGGGGGAGGTGGCGGGGTGGGTGGCGAGCAACCCCGCGGCAAGGCTGGCGGGAGGGCTGCTCAAAGCCATGCAGGTAGGGTGGTCAGACACTCCAGCCGCTACACACAATGCAGGTGAGGTTGTTGTGATTGTGGTCTTTTGACATCATCCGTGTCCATGTGCACGAGTAAGGAGTGTGTCTCGGCCCAACGAAAACTCAATCTGCAGGAGTAGCGGGCATGCTGAGCACACAGCTAGGACACACAAATACAGATGCCAAAAGTATCGTGCCATGTCCTGTCACCCCCACTTTTATCTTACTGCAAACACTGCCAGTGCGGATTGTTGCATGTGGGATCAAGTCAGGCTTTTCGGATCTTGCAATGAAATACAATTCCGTACAAATGCAAGGGAAAAGTGGCAAAACCCGCTTCATTGCACCTCTGGAAGTGTACGTCATGGATCATTGTGCACTTTACACTCTACACTTCAATCAGTGCCCTCACCTTGTTTCTAGCAAATACCTGATAAACGGCTTCTAATTGTGTTCAATGCTTAACATGAACGGAAAGCTATCAACCAGAAAACAACAATGACCTTAACCCTGCTTTGACTTGCAGGCTGAGGGTCCGCTGTCAGGCTGCCGAGTGACCAACCTGATGGGGTCCCACGGGCTCAAGGCGCTAGCGCTGGCCTGCATCACGGGAAGAACAGTCACTGTGGTGGACGTGTCGCCGGGTGAGGATGTCAGGGGTGTGGCAGAGACTAGTGTAGTATTTTACCATAAAAGGTAGCCCATAGCTAGTTATACCACAGTTCAAGCAGATTGGTCAGAAAATAACTGCCTAAACAGCAGATTGATTAATTAATGCACCTGCACCAAGCGCGGCTCACGGGCAGCATTGTCACGGTGGTGGACGTGTCAACGAGTGGGACACTCACAGGGTCCTAGCCTCTCTTTGTCATCAGAGGCAGAGACTAGTTCAGCGATAGTTTGCTGTAGGAGCTAGTACACTCCAGGGACCCCACATGCACCGAGCGCGGCAGAATATTAGCACCCGTGCCTCCGGGTGAGTGGGCAATGAGTGTGTAACTTTGATTCTGTAATGAGCCAACTGCAAGATGGGAGGTGGAACTTCCTTGTCAGACATACGTCTTGCAATAGCAAATCAAAGCACATACTCTCGCATGCAACTCAAACTGAGTTTGTAACCAACTCTACTGGACGTCATCGCACAACCTCAAGCGCGGTGTCGTGTTACAATGTTGCGCTCAAGCGACAACAACACAGTTCTCTCAATTTGCGGCCTCAGGCAGGCCTTGGACTTGGTGCGGGTTTGGCGCAGGCCCTAAGGCGGACTCACCCAGGATGTATCAGCTCATCACAGGCACCCGGCCTTGCTGTCTGCGTGATCAGAGGCAGAGAGCACACATGCACATGCCTTGCTCAGGGCGGTGCTGTAGGCGGCTTTTCAGACTGCTTGGTTTGACGAGAATGATGTTGCATGTTGTTGGAACTGATGCTTGTAGCCTCCTTGTGCTGTGGTCTGAGAGAGCATGATAGAGCATGATTGCAGGACAAAGGCAACCACTGCTCGACTTGCACTCAGTAAAGGTCAAGCTTATGCTGCTCAGGTCTGTTGGCACCCCAGTTTGAGCCATGGATTTTGGTTGACTTTTTCCAGCTGTCCTTGTTGTGGCCGCTGAGCTCTGAATGGTGAAATCTGGCTGTCCGGCCATATAGTCTGAGCTCAAGATGCCTTGAGCGAATGCTTGCATCGTTTTGCACAGGCAATGCGCGCTATGCAAGGGAGGTGGCCGCCCATGCAGGTCTGCCACTCAGGCAAGTACACATGGTTATGGTTCCGGTGTTTACGCCGTCGCCACCGCCATAACGATTAATGCCCTTAAATCATTGAACCAGCTTTCACATGCTCTCCTGGGCTTGCCCCTTATTCTTCCTGGTCGGTTTAATGACACAGGCTCGCGTGTTGACTACAATTGGTTTTATGCAGACTGTTCTTGGGCCCAAGGCTCTGGCATGCCACATAAGCCACAGTCACGAGCAAGAAACGGAAATTGTTTCTCATGCTGTGGTTTGCACTTATTCTGGCAGTTGTAGCAGCTTCATACCCACAGCAGTTATGAAGGCTCTCACCCTTTTTGATGCCCCATCAATGATTGTTACCGACGTGTACGTATCACCACCATTGTACAACGCAGGTACATTGTTTCCGATGTGTTGCGCCTGGCGGAGGCTGTGCCCTTGCCCTCCCGTGCCCCAGAGGCGTGTACGTCCCCTGAGGATGCCCTGTGGGGAGCCCAGCAGTGGGTGGTCATGGAGCAGGGAGTGCTGCACTACTTCCTGGACCTGGAGGTGGGCGATAGCTGCGTGGGTGTTGGGCTTTGTTTGATGCAAATGAGTAGAGCAGATTCTGAGCAATTGCAGATTCTGTTGGCATTAGAATGCTGCAAACAGAGGCAAAAATCTCATTCATCAGACTAGCAGTCATATATATGATCGTACATGATCATTTGTATTGACAGCTGTGCCGTAGTTTCAGCAAGTTTTCGCAAGTGTTGATACCTTCCTCAAGCCACAACCCCATCAGAAACAGGTGTCGTTGTCCCCTGTCTGGTGCAGCCCCTGTTCGCCACTATCCACCAGCTGCTTGCACCGGGGGGGCGCCTGCTCCTGCGTGACTTCCACCCCCTGTCCACCAAGGTCATCACCAGCAAGGGAAGCAAACACAAGGTGGGCAGAGTAAGGTGGCATAGGCGTGCACTGTCGCAACCTCCACAGCGGATGTATCGGGCAATTCGGCACTGGCTTTGTTGGGTGCAGAACTGGCACAGGTTGACACTATCTCTGTCTCTATAGGTTGACTCTATCTCTTTCGCTACATTGGCACTCCCTCCTTATCTCGATGTTCAACGGGGAAGCTGCGACTGAGGTATGAAGGCAGATGCAGGCTCAGTCTGCAGGGAGGAGAGCCTGATGTGCAGGCCACGTTTGTTTGTCAGCCCTCCTGTCGTGTTGTTCCTGTGCAGGTCACCGGTGACTACTTTGACTGCACGCTCGCCCAGTCCGCCGCTGCCTTCACCAAGTACCAGGCCCCGTCAGGTGGGTGCCACTGCCTTAACATCATAGGCTGAGCCTTAGTAGCCGAGGCTTTACTTTCGTAGACTGAGCCTTCTCATCATGTGCCGGGCCTAAGCATCATGGGCCAGGCCATGATATGATCGGCTGAGCCCACACCAGGACCAATTGCTCTAGTTAGGAAGCTCTGATGTCAAGGCTCTAAACTTGTATGCTTTCAGCCCAGAGTAACACGAGGCTGCTTTGTATCTGAACAGTTTGCCTGCGTGTTGTGGTTGTGCAGCTGAATGAAGCCAGACATGCTCTGTTCCTGTCTCTCGTAGCCGCTTGCCTTCCTTTCTGCCTTGTTCGTTCCTGCCTCTGGGCCTACTTCTGCCTTCGTGCCTGCATTTCTTCTCCTGTCTTGCTTGGGGTAGGTCAGGGCGGTACACATCCCGTCCCACGTCCTTTGACGGCTTACCTGATGTAACAAATCAATCAATACACGGCCTGGCAGGGCTTGTTGGATCAGAAATGCCCTGAGCCTGAGCTAGCCTCGTCGCTTGCATGGCTTGCTGGCGTCCGTGCTCCGTGCACATGGGCCCGCTGGTGTAATCTCTGTACAAAGCCTTGCGCTGTGCAGCGTTGGAATGACCTGTGGTATTGCCCAAGGACCACCTAAGCCCAAGCTAGCCTTGCCCTCTGCATTTTGAACTTGAGCAGCACATGCAAAGGCGAGGTACACGAAAGTAACGTCAGGCCGAAACATGTGCATCCAGCCCAATCACATGTGCAGATCCCAAGCCCTGGGTCCAAGCATCGGCATGGTTGTGGCCAAGAATTCAAGCATGTATGCACAGCTGGGTGGAGCCTGGCATGCAGGTGCTGGCAGGATCATGTTCAATCACACAGTCCATGCTTGTCCAGAAGCTGTCTTAGCCCAAGCTAGCCTTGCACCATTGCAGGAGCGGGCGGTGAGGCGGAGGTGTTCCTGCGGCGCTGGACCCTGGGCGAGGTGGTGACGGCGTGTGCGGGGGCCGGCCTCATGCTGGTGAGCCTGGAGGAGGAGCCGGGGCCCAAGGCAGCAGACAGGGGACTGCCCAAGACGTTCACGATCGTGGCAAGGAAGCCTCAGGACAGAGTCTGAACGTCACTCGGTTCAACCTTATCTGTGATTTCTGCCTTAGGTTCATCCCAGTGATGTCTAGATCTTAAGACATGAACATGGGGTTATTTCCTTGGCTGACGCAGACATGCACAAACTTCAAGCAGGACAGTGTGGCGGCTGTAACAAACTTAGTCTAGATAAGAGAATGATCTGAAGTTGACAGCCCCCTTCTGGGCTCGGTGATTTGCAGGCTGCACTCGGGTACAGTGTTGTAATATCCCTGTACATCATGAGCACTTTGCATGCGCCTTCTGTGCTCTGTTTCTGTACTTCGTGGCTGGTTGCCTTCCTTTCTGCGTTGTTCCTTCCTGCCTTTCTTCTCCTTTCTTGCTCAGGGTAGGTCAGGGCGGTACACATCCCGCCCCGTGTCCTTTTACGGCTTCCCTGATGTAACAAATCAATCAATTAAGTGCCGTGTGTCCCATGTAATGCCATCCATGTATCCAATCGGGGTCTGTGAGTAGACCAGCAGCCACGCTAAATTCATGGCCCATTCACAACCTCACGAATTGTGCTGGGTGCTAATATGCTTGCAATGGCGGGCTGCTGCGAAGATCTAAGCTTATCAAATTCAAAATTTGAACTACATAACTGACTGCGTTACTCCGGAATGCTCTCACCGGCTTCGAAAGCGCCCACGCATGGAGGCGACTGTCCATGTAACGATGTGGTGATCCACAGCTTGACTTGCTGCCATGCCAGGCGCTGCGCTGTTGTCCGGGCTTTTAGCCGGGCTTCTAATACACTGTGCGGGTGCTGCCGTATCTCAGACAGCCAACACTTGGCGGATCATTCACAAGCAGACAGCATCAGCCAAGGGTAGCTCCTCGCAGCCAAGCATTCGGTACGGCCACACCTGCGCAGCATATCAAGGCAAGCTCGTAACCAGCCATGGCTATTTCTACGACCGAGACAGTCACAACGTCAACTGGCTCTCAGACACTTGGTTAATGGCCATGAAAGCCCCTTACAAGTTTGAGATGCTGTCCCCAGGCATCACCCAGGAGACAGCCATTTCATCTTACCAAGCAGGACAGATCCCCCCAGCCCCATGCGGCCGTTTTGGCCATGCAGACACCATGCTGAACCACACCATGTACATGTATGGAGGCCATGACGGCGGTTACAGCCGGCATGGCAGGCAGAACTACGAACCAGGGCATGATTTCGAGGAGTTGTGGAGCTTTGACTTTGGGACCTTGCGTTGGTCGTTTGTCACCCCCAACACCACATCTAGCCCAGGCCAGCGCTACTTATCAGCCATGACAGGCATAGAAGATGAGCTCATTCTCTATGGAGGCATGTCAGAGGGTCAAGGGGATGTGTGGGCCTTCAACACCACCTCCCTTGAGTGGCAGTTGCTGGCAGTTGAAGAGCCACGTGGAGAAACCTCCCCAGGGCGGCGTGTGGGCCACACGATGACGCCTGTGCACTTTGCACATGGTGTAGCACGTGGGTTTATCCTATTTGGCGGCAGGCAGATCGAGGCGGATGGCAGCACAGTTTTGTCACAGGTGAGCCGGCTTAGGGTAATCTAGGGTAAAGGGAAAGATAAGCATCGTATGCAGAGTTGAAAGGTAGAACGATGGGAGGTTGAGAGCATAGTTTCCTCAGGGGCGAGACGCTTAGGGTAAAGTACGTTTTGCGTGGCATTTGGATTAAAGCTTGCTATGTTGTCTTAGCAACCAGCAGAGGCAGGAGTGCACTTGATTGATATGTAACATCAGGGAAGCCGGCAAAGGACACGGGACGGGATGTGCAGCGCCCTGACCTACCCTGAGCAAGAAAGGAGAAGAAAGGCAGGCACAAAGGCAGAAGTAGGCCCCAAGGCAGGAACGAACAAGGCGGTAAGGAATGCAACCAGCCACGAAAGACGGAAACAGAGCACGGAAGGCGCTGCAAAGCGCAATTGCAATGTAATGCAATGCGCCAAAGTGCAATTGTAAGCAACTCTTCAGGTTCTTCTGAACAACAGCACATGGCAGGTGACTGGGGATCCATGCCACAATTCAATTCAATGCAATGCAATGCAACGTTCTGCTCTGTAGTTCCTTTGGCCAGAATTTTGTTCAACTGTTGCTTTGTTGCAGGACGCTTGGTTTTTTGACCTCGACAGCCTCAGGTGGCGGCGCCTGGCCGTGGACTCACCCGCCGCCCCCGCGCCCCGCACATACCACGCAGAAGCGCACACATACATAGCTTTGGATAGGGTAGTCAAGGAGATGAACCACGAGAACGCGGTCATGGTGAGGCGCACGGCTTGTCATGCCGGACCGTGCATGAGGTTACAACATGTCACCTGCTGTCATGGTCGATTCACAATTGTTTGATCACAGTCATTGAATGTCTTTATGGGTCTCAATTTGACCTGCAAGAACCTGCAAGATATCGTCGTCCTCAGCACTCTTTACCCCGCCAGGTGCACCACAACGCGAAGAATTGTGCACTGTGCATGTGTTCCTTCTGTTCCAGGCATCACCACCCCTGGTGCTGGAAAGCATACAATCCGTTGAGGTTGAGTAAGAAGCCTCTCTTTGTTGTTCGCTCCCCTTGCAGGTGGGCCTGGTGATAGGCGGCACCGTGACCACCCCGCAGCTGACCTGCACTGCGGACGCCTGGGCCTTCGTGGCGGACTGCGGGCTGACAGCACTCAGCTGGATCCGATTGCCCGACATGCCGACAGCTGTTTATGACGTCCGGGCGGCGGCCGACCCAACCGCTGTGTACGCGTTTGGAGGGCATTTGTGTGCGCAGGAACCGGGCTTTCCCTTCTACTACTCGAACCAGGTGGGCTTAAGGGTAGGTCCTGTGGGTTTGTTCGTCTGTTTGCTCATACAGGTAGTACTTGTACTTCTAATCTAACCAGGAGGGGTGGAAGGGCAGATGGAAGGGTGCGTCCAGTTGTGGTTTGTGTGTTTGTGGGCCGTAGGACATGTCAGTGCAGGAAACGCATAGTAGTCCCAACGGGCTAGTGAATCACGTGGGTCAAATGAGGGCTTGAGCACATCAGGCGACTGCTGCAGGAGGGGCAGGAAAGGTCAGGCAGTGGTGAACAGTTCGTGACGGTGACTGGAGCTGACTGAGGCAGGTCCAGGGAAGGGTGTACCTACTGTGCCAGCAGCTGTGCTGTGTTGGCCGGGGCTATTAGTCCTTAACGAGAGTGAGGTTGGTGGGTGGGTGGAGGGGATTTGCAGGGGTGCTGAGTGCATCCCGCTGCAAGCTGTGCGGTGTTGGGAAAGCGCACTGTGTTCTGGGTGTGCTAACCCGCTTCAGGGCATGCTGACATGCAGCGGCATAGAAGCACAGGCCGTCAGGATTTCTATGCCATAAAGAGGAGCTTGCGAACCCTCGACAATGGCATGATGCCAAAGGATGACAGGGTTAAGTGTCACACCGGCGTACAACACCAGGGCGCCTGGGTATGGAATCACACACAAAGTCTCACAGTAGTCTGACCACTTGTGTGATTGGCACCATGCAGGTTGTCCGGTTAGAGTTGGGTCCCCTGGTCGACAAGCTTGTGCATCACGGCTGCCAGATCGACCGCAAACAGCTGAAGGTGGACGCGCCACACGCACATGGAGGCACATACGATGAGCTGTGATCACATGGCATGAAAACGGCTAGCGAGGCCTCCCATCTCAGGGCACACACCACAAACGTGTGATCACGCCACATTTCAAGTGATGTCCTTCACGCACCCTAGCCCTGTGGGGCACGTACAGGGTGGCCCGTACCGACAGCAGATTGCAACAGAGAAACTGAGAGCCTGGATTGACAGAATGACCATCGAGGATGGACAGCCACTGCAACTGCATTGCCTCGGTGGTGGTCGCTGGAGTGTGACAGGACTGCCGCTACAATCGATGACACTTTGGGCTGGCATGCCGTGTTCACGACGCGGGCTGCTAGGCTACTGGACCGAACTCCTTGACGCCTTGAAATGGCCCACGCTACGTTTCAACCTTGGGGAACTGTTTGACCACTGATGTAGGACGGTTTGAATGTTGAGAGTGGTACAGGTTAGATTAATCTAGTGCTGTAGCAATGAGTTAGCGTCTGTTGCACGCTGTGAAGCGCCAACCTATCCCCACAGTTTAGGGATAGAGAGGGGGATACGCGTATGACTGCTGCTGAGCAAGCATTGAGAATGGCGTGTGTGCATCAGCAAGGTCAGATGGTCAAAGAAACAAGGTACCAAGAAACAGTCGCCCCAGCAATGTGTGTCATGAGCCTGGTACCATGTCATGGACCTGGATTCTGTCATGCAGTTCCGCATGTTTTGGTGGCCTTGGAAAGAATGGCAGTAAGCTGTTCTTGCAGCATGGTGTACATACAACGTACTTGTACTATCATACGTCCATGCTTGGAAGGATGCGACTACATTAGACCATACAGCGCTTACAAGGTGTCTGCGGTTGAAGCTTCGGTTTGTCAATATCTTCGTCAACAAAACCATCAAGTCAAGTACAGTGACTGTTCCTTTATCCGACCAAATTCCATTACGCTATCCACGCGTTGATCGATCTTTGCGGCTCTTTGGCAAAACGGACTGCTCCATGATGCAAGTCGCTGTACCAAGCAGACCAACCATCAAGTCTTCAAATCTGGTCTTGAAACTCGCACAACCACTGGCTCCTTCATCTTACACATCCAGTAACGTCTTGACGCATACAGTGTTCACGACTATTCCCTTAAGCTCCCGCCCCCCAAACAACTGAAATTATCTTGGAATTTCGCCCCCGAAGAGCTTCTTCATGGTCAATCTGTCCGGGTCCTCTGGAGGGGCGCGCTCCACCCCCAGTAGGTCAGACAGCCAGTCGGGCGTGCGCTGCTTGCCGCTCTCAGTCAGGCCTGCAGCAGAACACAACACAAGTAGGTGGGTTGGTTCAACAGGCAGTGCAGCCATGTGTGACGTGGGACGCTCGTGATGAAATACGCGGCAGCACAACAGCATCACCGTGTGTACGCAGAAATATGTATGTGCAGTCGTCTGTGCGGAGTCAGGTGTCTTGGAACAAATGTGGTCAGTTGACTGCAACACACGATGGCTGCAAGTTGACTGCAACACACGGTGGCAGCCATCAACTACCCGAGGTTGTGGGAAAGTGTCAATCCCTCTGCAAGAGGATAGGGATGGGTTGACAGGAGAACTCGATTGGACGGTTCAATCAGGCAATACGTGTACAGGTCAGGTTCTAAATGTGAGCAGGCCAGCTGGAATTGCCCCAGTCTCCACCACCCGGAGAACACTGAGGCCCCCGAGCGAGGCCAGCGGCGCTTGGCCGCTGAAGCCAAGCGAACTGAACAAGCACACTGCTGTGTGCGACCTTACTCATGCATGCGCAAGACACTGCTGAATGCACACGCATGAAGGAAGTGATGCACATGCATGCGTGAGGTCGTTCAAGCTCGTGCGTACATGCCACACAGGCCTACTGATGATTTCATGTGCATGTGCGTACCTGGAATGAACCGCAGCCCTCCGCAGTCACCCACACCAATCTCAGCTTGGCGGTAGCAGTACTTGTCCTGAAGGAACCGGACAACGGGAAAGATCGCAATCAGACAATTTATCCGCAAATCCAGGCTACTTGTTGGACAGCAAGGTGAAACGATTCCAGACTGGTGTTGAAAGAATACAGGACAAATGTAATGCAAACAAATGATCAGCCAGTTTTGAATACTCGAGTGTTGAGCCTTGAAGATCCCCTGGCACACCCGGGTGCATGCCTGGCGCCTGTTCTGACCCCTGGTCACGCCCCATCTAGAAAATGCATCAATAACCCAGAGTACCAGGCGCCCCCACCAGAATGGCCTGCTTGTTCTTGGCCTTGTTGGCGGCTGACTGCTCCAACAGACGCTTCAACGTGTCCGCTGCAGCCAAACACAGTGTTTCAAAGGCACGTGATTGGCACAATGATGTATCTACTGGTGGCATGCTCGACATACACGCACACGTCTTGTCAGCGGTGACTGTTCATAAGACACGCGCTTACTGTTCATAAAGTTTATTTTACAAGTATAGAATCGGGCTGTATTGAGTAGGCCCGTTCGGAAAAGAGCTGGTCACTGTATAGAGCGTGTGCCTACTTGCCTGCATACAGGGGGTTCTGTAAGTGTCTGCGTCCCTGTCTGTCTGTCCCTTGTGTCGTACTCACGAGATACCAACCAGGGCGCCGGCTGTCAACAGTTTACTACCAGTGAAGGCATGCCAAGTACCCCAGCATCAACCCCTGGCCCAGGCCTCACAGTTTTGGAAGTTGTCGTCCACATCTTTCAGCTTTGCTGCCTCCTTGTTGGCGCCTGCCTTAAAGGACTCAGGGGGCTTGATGCTCTCCAGCCCGGACAGCAGGTCTACGCTTTCCAAGCCCGACGCCTGCAAACGTAAGTAGAGTTCGCTAAACATCACCACGGCTGTTACATGCCAACGCTTTGAAGGCCTGGATGCGCATACAGTGTGCAGGACCAGCAAAGGATGCGCATGGGCTGCAGGGGTTCACCAACCTATCAAGGCCCTCAGCCTGCATGTGTATGGCCAGCAGGCTCACGTGTGTGGCCTGGGTCAAGCTACGCTGTGTACAATTGTATGAGCATCCTGAGATGATCTGCAAGCATCCTTATTGTCACTGAGCAACAGGCAGGCAATGCTGTGCAGGCCCAGAGCCTGAGTTTGATTGAAGTCAGCTGTGGTTGCTGGGTCATGCAGGTGGCCCTGGTACAGACAGGCATGCCATCCTACAGGCAATGTGCAGCTCAGCTTCCCATCTCCTGATACAAAGAAACAGACTCTAAGTATTTGATGAGTTGCCCCTGTCCTACAAAGAATGCTTGCGTCATTTCGTTGCATGATCATCGACCCTTGACCTAGGCGCACCTGTGCTGGCAGGGGGGAGGATACCAGTAATGCTACTGCAAGTGAAGCGGCCATGCCTTCCCCTATCAATCGCTGAGGCAATGAGCGAGATTCTTGAACCTGCAAAGGGGGTGGGTGACGTGCTGCAGTCAGCACTGCACGCTGCGTATAGAACCTTGTTGGTGATCACAAGCACTGCATTATGAGCTGCATGCCAACCAGGTTCGCATTGTGCAGTCTGCCACAGCTTGGAGAAAGCCAAGTGACTCGAATTCTGCATGCTCGGATTTTTGGAGTGTCCCACCTTGCATACTGATCTCTGTGTGGAGGCTGTTATTATCACCCGCCTCCTTCTACATGCCAGAGTGCTGCTGGCATTGCAAGAAATTTTGGAACTGATCATTTGTGGTGTGCTCAGAGTGACGGTGCAGCCAGGCGGCTACCTGACGCGATGTTCAAGAATCCAGCTGGTTCAACAGCCTCACGCACAGGAACAAGGAACGCGCAGCACATCAAGGCTGGATTTACGCCTGCGTTAGTTGAAAACTGCCACGTGTGCACACTCTTTTGCTCTACGGCGGTGGCAATGCACAACAACACAATGAACTGACGAGTAACCTACATCTATCCTCTAGCTGCTTCATTACTCCGCAAGCCTGAGCCTGTCGAGCGTTATCAACCCTAATCTACCGCAGGCATGCAGGCCTCAACATCGGGCAGGTGTCACGCGCGTTGCCCGCAGCATCGCCCAGCAATTCATTGCAGCCAACATCGACAGCCGCTTCCTCCTCCTTTGCGCCCAGTCCGCTGCAGAGTAGCAGAGGCCACGCCCACATCCACCTCAACAGCAGATGACGGCTTGGAAGGACTTGAAACGCCCACACTCGAAGGGAATGCGTTTGAGGAGCTGGTCCGCATGGCTGTGGCCAAGGACCCATCCTTAGCCACGCTGGCTCAGGAGCACCTACGCAAAAAGTCAACCCCAGCCCCAACTGCATCCTCCATGCTAGGACCAGCCATCAACTCCCTCCCAAACCAAAGCAAGCCACCTTGGCTGCGCCAGCGCGCTCCCCAAGGCAACCGTTATGATGGCCTCAAGGGGCAGTTACGAGGGCTCAAGCTGGCCACAGTCTGCGAGGAGGCACAGTGCCCTAACATTGGAGAGTGTTGGAATGGAGACCTTGGGACAGCCACCATCATGCTATTGGGAGACACGTGCACACGTGGCTGCCAGTTTTGCGCTGTCAACACAGCCCGCACACCACCCCCAGCAGACCCCCATGAGCCTATAAACACAGCACAGGCAGTCGCGTCATGGGGTGTGGGCTACATTGTGCTAACTTCTGTGGTGAGTCTAGACACCAACATGAATTGCCCTGCGCATTTAGGCGTATGCAACGCACGTGATGTGAGCCTGCCATGGAGTGATGTGAGCCTGCCATTGCCGGATGGAGACTGCTTCTGATGTGTGATATGCTAGTTTTCCTGATGTAACCACGTTGTGACGCCAACCCTTAGCCTGTGAAGCTTCATCTCTGAACTGAGTTTGGCCGCTTTGTTGAGTATCAGGGTTAGGAAGATGGTATTGTCCTCTCTATTAATTCCATTTCAAAGTGTGGACAGCTGGCCTCTGAACTGTACTCCAACAGGGAATTCAAATCAAAGTCCCAATTGCATCACCACGAGCTGCACCCGTCTGCCAAGAGGCCAACAGGCTAAGGCTACAGCCGTCTGCTCCTTCATTGTGATTGTGTAGGCAAGAGCGGCAGTTCCCAATTCACTGATTGGCAATAATTGGCTGCCCCATGCACTTACTGGCTGACAAGGCCCAGAGCTCCCTCATGCATTCAATTACCATCCCCTCTGCCCTTGGAAACCCGTGGAACATCTGTGCTGAGCTTGGCTACGCCTGTCTGCACATGCTGAGGTCATGCGGGAAAATCATACCCCAATTTCTGCCTCAATTCTCACCCTCCCTTGCCCATGCATTCCAGGATCGTGACGACATGCCCGATGGCGGCGCCGACCACTTTGCCTCGACCGTGCGCGAGCTCAAGCGGCTCAAGCCCTCCATCCTGGTGGAGTGCCTCACACCAGACTTCAGGGGGGACCTGGGGGCAGTCAGGCACCTGGCAAGGTAAGAAGCGGCACGATGAAAATGCAGGGACAAATTGGGGCGACGTGGAGGGCACTCATTTCCATGAGGAAGCCGGGGCAGGCAGCAGGCAAGCTGGGCAGGATGGGACAGGGAGATGCGCCGAGGCAGCAGTGGGATAGAGGAAGTGCGTGTGACGTGGACATGCCATCATCGGCGCGATGATGAGAACAGTGAGGCAGGCTGAGACAGACAAGGCAAAGGGCTGGCATATGCTCGGCATACGAGCAAGTGGGAGCATCAGTGTGCTGAGGAGGCAAGCACCTGGCCAGTTATGGAGGGACACAGGGAATGGTGCAGAGATAGGGGATGAGGTGGCGGGTGACAGCAATGGGGCGGGGCACAGAAATGGGGACATTGGCGGGATATTGGGTACATCCTTGTAAGAACGGTACAGGGCAGAGGGTGAGCCAGGGGCAGCGCGGGATTCAATCATGTGCTGGCGGCGTGGAGGTTGGGTAGCAGCAAATGCAATGTGATGCACAGGCAGTGACATAAGGATTACATGAATATTATATTTTATTTTATGAATATTTTATTTTATGAATATTATATGAATGCAAGTTACTCCGAGCACTGCATCTTAAGCCATGCAAAACGGTGCTGTTCGTGTGACATCCCGCCTCTCTAGTTGTCTGTGGCGTCTATGCCCTGTACATTGTGAATTGCGTATGTGCCTTACCCTTGTTCGTTTCTGTTGCTTGACAGTTCCGGTTTGGACGTGTATGCGCACAACATTGAGACGGTGGACCGACTGCAGCGGCGTGTGAGGGACGCTAGGGCTGGCTACATGCAGGTGGAACTGGAAGGCTGGTGTTAGGCAAGCTTAATCTACTAGAATGCATCAATGTCACTTTCTGCTATGCACTATTGTGATCACCTGTCTGCGCCTGTTCACGGTCATTCCACCACCCTTACAGCGTCAATGCATCAAGGCTGTATACATCTCCATGTATTTGCTGCGCCTGTAACAGCCCCTTCAACACCGTTGTCCCAAGCCCGCTGTGTCCCGAGTCTTGCCATGTTTTGCCCACAGACGCTGAGTGTGCTGCGAGCGGCTAAGGAATGCGGCGTGTACACTAAGTCATCCATCATGCTGGGGCTGGGCGAAACGGACGACGAGGTCATCGACACTATGTTCGACCTTAAGGTGCATGACTGCGGTCACTACAACACCCGGAGAGGAAACAGGCTTTCTGCTGCTACCATCCTTATCGCACCTGCGCTATGGGCATGCTCTCACAATCTGTCTTTGTATGGCTCATCGTTCCTTGGGCGTGCACACCACAGATGAATCTGCTATGAGCAAATTGTGTTCCTGGCCAGGTGTTTCACATTTCGTCGATCAGCCTCTTCTCTCGCATTGCGTGCGTGTGGTAAGACATGCCCTGTGGCAGGCACCATCATCCATTTCTACTTACTACTCACTCATTTCTACTCACCGTGTGTGTTCCTGCACAGGCTGTTGGCGTTGACATCTTCACTTTGGGCCAGTACCTGCAGCCCACGCCCAAGCATCTGGATGTACAGGAGTTCGTGCCTCCAGAGAAGTTTGAGCAATGGCGCAAGTGCGTAATGAAGTTGGGAAGAGCAGGAGAGGAAGGGGGGGGGGGGCGGCGCTGCCCGTGCGTAGTCAACCTGAAACGGGTTGACAGAGCGCCTTGATAGGTGTTGTCCAGATTAGGCAATACAGGTGTGCATGGTGCATAACAGCTACTTGTGGCCGACTCAACAACATAGGTTTAGGCCATCAGCGTGTGGCCCACCTATGAAAGTCACGTCACGCGCTGCACAACGCCCCAGGGGTGTGGTGCACTGACAAACCCGGTCACTCATCAGCAATGTGTGTCAGCACTCATCACCTAGCTGATCAAAATCTCCTACACAAGGCCTGCAGTCTTCCAACTCAAATTAATATGTCTGAAGACAACAATGCCATGTTCAGAAAGCACACAAAGCACAAAGCAAGTCTCACTCGTGTGCCGCTTTCTGTTACACAGATTTGGCCTAGAGGAGGTGGGCTTCCGTTATGTTGCCTCTGGCCCCCTGGTGCGGTCGTCCTACAAGGCGGGGGAATTTTTCTTGGAGGCAATGATTAAGGGGGACAGGCGCCAGCCAGCACCCCAAGCGCCTTGACATGCCACATGGCCATGGACAGTGAGACTGTGATGGTGATTTGACTGTCGTGAGGACGGACCCGGTTGTGAAACGATGCGGCAAAGTGCAAAGTGACATGCAGTGCACATTGCAATTCAGATGCTGGGCACAGCTTCTGTAACAACTGAACTTGACAAAAGAGCGGAGGAGAGGAGGAGGAGGAGATATGATATATATATATATATATATATATATATATATAATAATGCCTGTTTCTTGATTGATTAGGGGTAATCTGACAGACCATGAACAATTGCATCACAAAAGTCAGTGCATTGATGCAGGCAGAGTGCTAAGATAGGGTCAATCATATATATACCAGGGAAGCCGTCAGAGGACATGGAACGGGATGGGCACCGCCCTGGCCTACCCTGAGCAAGAAAGCAAAACATCAGTGCTTGGCAGTAAGGACAGAGCAGTGACCTTGAACACAGAGCCAAACTCTTTCGTTTTGCAGTCTGAGCTGCGGCGTTTGTTGTTTGAGCTTCTGCAGTTGCGGTGGACACGGCATGCACGTTGACACAGTAGTGTTGCGCTGTAGTGTTGGAGTGTGGGTTTTGAGTGGTTGTAATGACCCAGTAACCATATGTCCCATTGTTGTCCGAGTACTGGCAGTACACCATCGTCTACCATACACTGAGACCAACACCACACCTGCAATCTGCACCACGTGATCTGCCTCTTCCTGCCCAACATGTACTGGCAGACACCACCACTGCCTACCAACACACATACGACCACCACACGTCAGCGCAATATGACCTGAATCCAACGCCACTTCGGCACACCCACTCAGTGCCAGTATTGGCACTGCACGTCTACCAACACACACATCAGCAACTCATGTGACTACCAGGTAAAACTGAACTCACACATAACAGCATCGACGCCAGTGTCAGTCCACAGGAATTGTCCCAGAACTGGCAAACTTTTTTTTCAGTACCTGATACATCATACATCATCAGGGTCATGTAACCACAATGTCGACATTGCCAACTTGGACTGCAATGTCTGGTGAGCAGTCATTTGGTGAGCAGTACATTGTGTGATGCAGGTCACAATCACATATTCGTCTGCTCTGAGAGCTTGGCAAGCAATTTGCTGTCTACCAGTTCACGTACAATGCACAGACGACCGCTGCGGATAAGCTGGCTGTGAGGACTGAGCTGGCAAAAGTGGTTGCAAAGCACGCCACCAAGTACCCGTTGGAACCTGGGACCGGTGTGTGAGCATGTTCTTGTGCAATTGTCGCCAGACTTGTTGCACAGACTTTTCAAAAACCACCCAAGAGCTTGGCTTGCTTGCAGAACCGTATGCTGATTTGTCCCTGGGCTTTAAAAAGGTGCACTGGCCTACATGGCTGTACTATGGCGTGATGGAGGGCACGGCAGGCTGGGAGCCGATCTTGGAGGTAGGGTGTGGTTACCAACCAGACAGATGCAGCGATGTGGTTGAGCTTGCATTGCATGCCATGCATGAGCTAGTATACTCACAATCGTGTGAGTTGCCTGCAGGTGCGTGACAGAGCTGACGACAGAATTGACGATCAAAGATGTCTCATTTGACATGAGGACGCTTGTGTCAAGCCGAAGGTAGGTGCCATTGCCACATCACTTGAGAACATTGCCTTCTACATCTTGCAGGGGGTAATCACCTGGCAGACCGTGTTCCTGGGGATGCCGAGACATGATCTTTACAATGTAGGGCTCGTGATCTCAGCCTCCATTTGTAACATGTCGTTGTAGTCCGGCACCTCTGGGAAGGCCGTCAAATGTTCTCTAAAGCGCAACAACCATAAACAACAAAACACAGCCCCAAAAAGCCACAAACAGCCACAAAAAGCTGTTTGGCCTATATTATGTTTGGCATATTGGGGTGCCTCATAACACAAGGCAGTGCCCCTGTTGCGTGTCTTTGGTCATGTCAAGGCACACCCGATGTGTGCCAAGAAAGATACAATTTCAGGTGCCACACATAGGTGATCACCCCTTGGAATTTTACCTCCATGCGTTGTACAGGTTTCGCATTCGCTTGACAGGGGTGACAGGCGATGTCTTCAACGAGGGATACAAGATCATGTGCTTCAAGCTCGAGCTGATCGATGCTGAGACACAAAAAAACATCATCCAAGAGGCCATTTCAGGCTCTCTGGGGAGGTGCTGAGTGCGAGCAATGAGCATGGGCTGAGCATGCAGCATTGGTGTGGCACCAAGCAGTACAGCTGGATTGAATATATATATATATATATGTATATATATGTATTTACACCAGGGAAGCCGTCAGAGGACACGGAACGGGATGGGCACCGCCCTAGCCTACCCTGAGCAAGAAAGCAAAACGAAAGCAAGGAATAAAGCAGGCCAGGCAGGCCAATCCAAAGCAAAACAGGACGGGGCCGTAAAAGTCAAGGCCAAAGACTAGATAAAGGGAGCCAGTCAGTCACGTCCAGGAAGAGGCAGCCAGGCTGCACCAGGGCTGAACGTCAGAGAACAGGGACAGCCAAACTGCATCAGATTGAATGGCTGGTGGCAGAGGACTGGCAGTATCGGCACACTGGAGTCTTTACCCTGGTGGAGTACAGCATAACATCACAGATTAATGCACTAACATCGTACCACAGTGGACTGTCTGGATCGCCACGTGACTGGACCTTGAGTGCGCTGGACGAAGCTGGTGGGTGCAGGACCTGACATGCCTTTATAAGCAAACCGACAATCCAAACACATCATCATCTCTACGCGGTTTCTCAAGTTGGTGGCTTCGCTTTAAATGATTTCAGGCACTTGGAACGTTGTGGACCAGCAACGACATGTGTACTTCAGCACTCACAGGGAGAGCAAGAGTTTTCAGCTTGCCGCACCTGCAACATCCCAGACTTTCAAGCTGGAGTTCACTGCAGTGGCAGCGGGGTGTGCATCACGCTCACTGCAGGTGGGCTGAATGCTGCATCATCCCTGACATCTGGCAAATCACCTCTGATTGAAGAGGCGGGACAAGCGTGCAGTGCCAAGATTAGCAACACGCCTTGCTCCTTACCTTCACGTAAATTATCTCCTTCTGCTTCCTGCAGAAGCCGAACAAACACCTTGGTGCAGTGTCAGGAGTAGAAACTACGAACATACGCCATAAGAAAATTGTGATGTCTTGCACAGGTGGGATACATTCAGCTGATGGCAGAAACACCAACATCTGTGCGTGCCCTGGAGCTCAGTTCTGCAACAGTGCCGTGTGCTGAGCGGGCAATCCAAGCCGCCCCCAGCTTGCCTCCCCCACAGTTTGGGCTGTCCTGGACCTCCCCCACTGAGCTTGCGTTCAAAATCAGTGTGCATCCTGGACAAACGAGTGAGGCCAATGCCCTGGGTGTCATGGCACAAGGCCAGTGGGCGTGGACGTTGGGGGAAGGCTGTGTCAGCAACTGGTACGACTGGCCCTTGGACGTGACACCAGTGCCCGAGCTGCAAGACGACCTTGATGCGCGTGTCAAGACACAACCAATGCTTGCACTGAGGCCAAGGAAGGAAATCATAACTGTGGACAGCTGCTCAAGACCTCCTTCCGCAATGAGTACACCGACAATGAAGTGGTTCTCAACTACTCGCACAAACGGTGCACAGCAAATTGCCCTGAGCATGCATTTCAATGGAGCAAGAGTGTTGGCATACGCATGAAGAGATGCTCTGAGATAGGCATGTATATAAGATGCTGGTGCAGCAGTCCTTTTTCCTTGCTACCTTGCTACAGTAACTCCTGGCAGTAAGTGCTCTGCTCGACTACGCTGCTTTTGATCCTTTCACGTGCATGCAGGCCGTTTGCAGTCAAAGGTTACGGCTTCCACAGCTCTGGCGGCTATGTACGTGCAGACTTCCGCAATTGGCGGTTGGGGTCTCAAGAAGCAGATGGCGCATGGCTGACAGTGCATGAAGTGGTTGGCTATGATTTCCAGTGCAGGAGCTGCCCTGTGCTCTTCTATCTGCCAACAAACAGCACAGTCAGCAACAAGCACTGGCTGGTCGTCACCGCATTTAATGGGCTTGTGGGGCTCATCGCCTTTTAAAATCTAGTGCTGTTCACAGCTGGGGGTGAGGATGACGTGCTGGCTGTACCAAGGTCAGAGGCAGCACATTTGACGCTGCGGCTGAAGCCAGGACAGGCTCCGACAGGTGCAGTGCAGCCAGTCAGCTACGTGCTCAAGCATCCGCACGGGGAGACTGTCACACCCATCAAGTCATGGGTGTTTGAGGGCCTCACAGACGTATAGGCACACTCACTCATCTTGCGTGACCAGGCTTTGGGTTGTGGCTAGGCAGCATGATTCACTGTTAGCAAGACAGGTCACAGGTCATGTAACCTGCTTGTCGAGTTTGGCAGTAACACTCAACGGTGTTTTGGGTCCTAAGTGGTGCTTACCCGTGTCAGCATGTGTTGAGTCCATATGCATACTAGCAGGAGGGGACTCTCACCAAGTCCCGCAACATAGAAGTAGAAAGTTTGGTTGCTCCGATGGTGGCTATGGACCTGAATCAAATCATGAATAAAGGTTTTTCGATCTGGCACAGGCCTTGCGTACTGTGCTGTGCTGTGTTTTTCGATCTGGCCCGCCTTGATCGTAGCGCTGTTACAAACAAAATCCAGTCCAAAAGCAGGTACAGTTACCCGTCAGCCAGCGGCAGAGGGGCATCAGCTGATAATGGAGGGTCGGTACTCAACTGTTGGCGGCAAACTTCAGGAGAAAACTCAGTGGCACTGGGGAGGCGAGCTGCACGCAGCAAGCTTCAAGATGTTGGTTGTGAATTGTCGTTTGTGTCGAATTTGATCAGACGCCACCTGAGACGGAATGAGCAGTCAGCTCAGGTCAAAACCTTCTTTGGTGTCAACACATCAAGGTCACGTCAAGGTAGCAAGTGATGTCCTAGGACGGGCTCGACACTCGTCAGCTCCAAGCGGTCTGTCCGAGACAAGCGCAGCCTTGATTGGCGTGCACATCCTAGCAGCGCAGCTGACAGAAAAACTGGATAGCACAGGTCGTCTTGTTTCGCAACTTGAAAGCGACAGCCGGCCGCAGGTGGCAACAGCACCAAACAGTAAGTTGCAGTTTTTCTCATCAGCAGCGTCGCGTTTTGCAGCCTTTCGACAGGCTTTCGCTGATTTCTTTTTACAGTGGAAACAGCCCAGAGTCTTTACGATGTCTTGGCTGTGCCCCGCACGGCCAACGCCGCGGAGATCCGCCGCAGCTTCCGGACCCTCGCGACGCAGCTCCACCCCGACAAAGCAGGCAACTCAGATGCATCAAGAGAAGCGTATCGACAGCTGCAGCACGCTTATGATGTTCTGGGAGATGCCAAGAAGGTAAGTGCAACCCTTCACGTTGTGACCCTAGCTCTGAGCTAACTCCCGGTTCTTCTGAAGGCACGCGTTCATCGCTTCCGTTTGACTGGCGCTTCGTGTGTCTTCAGAGGAAGCTTTATGACAACACGGGCACGTGGCAGAGGGGCGCAGACGAGGAGTTTGTGGAGGCGTTTGCGGGAGGTGCGGCTTTGTCTGCTGGCAAAGCACACTTCAGTGTAATGCCGTTGCTTGTACAACATGACTTGCCTGTGCCTTGTACAACATGACTTGTGAAAGTGTGAGGTTCACAACCAGTAGGTAATGAACATGCACGTTTTGCTGGAGGGGCAAGAGCGGTACGGGGTAGACATACACCCAATAATGCATACACGGGAAGCAGAGTACCAGGCTGAACCCTATTAGCATCAAAATTAGCAGTAACTCCTTGAACAACTCTCAAAGTTGTAACTTGGGAGATAACAGCCAGCACAGACGGTGAACTGCTACTCTGCTGCATGAATTGCAGCTGAGGTGTCACGGTGTCGGTGTCTCATACAATGGAGAGTTCACGATTATCAAGCACAATTTACCAGCTAGGAGTGGTCACCTGCCGCCTGAGCTGGCACAATTTTCTTATGACCGAGGCAGTGTCCAGTAAAGTTTCTTTGTAACAAGACTTTGGCTCTAAGGCATGTAGGTCACAATTCACAACTTCTGATTTCGGGCAAACGACTGACCTGTTACACCTGGCACTTTCAGGTAACTTCCGTGACCGTGGTCGTGGCAGTGCCGGCAACGCCACCGAGCCCACTCCCCTGGACCAACTCATTGTGGTCAAGCAGGCGTCGGCGGGCGAGAAACCCAGCCATACTGCAGGGTTTGAGGTAAGCTGAGGAATGCAGGGCGGCGCCTTAGAACACACACCAATCCGGAGCCATACCTCTACGCCTTCCTAGCCTCTGATGCATACGCGCTGAGCCCACTGGTAAGCATGGGCAGAACATGCCATGCCTCCGCCTGCCGCACCTACCCATGTCCTCAGACCATACCAACACCCGTGCTTGCAAAACACAAACCATACAAACAAGCCCAGCTTGACAAGTGAAATGGTGTATTACTATTTTCATTCGCACCTGCCTACCCTGGTGTGGCATGCACCTACCGCATAGGCCTTCCTACCATGCCAAGCAGCCCCTTCCAAATGCAAACCATGCAAATTGGACCCGCATGCAAACCGGTATGCGTCATGATTTCCTGCAGGCCTGGCTGCGGTCACGTGGCACAGAGAGCGGAGCCATTTTCACTGCAGATGATGCGGCTGCGGCGTACGGCGTGACTCGCTCTTCATATGACCCTGTGCCTATTGCCTACACCGAGCCTGTGCAATTGGTGAGTCTGGGCTGATTTGGCATGTCACTGCGTATCCATATCAACAGCTGCCAGCGCGACCATTTATTATATGAAAGCCTCAGTTATCATCACACCACAGATGCACGACAAATATATTCAGTCAGACCAACCCCATGCGGTCACTTTTTGCCTGTATAACCTTGGGCACGACAATCATCGCCAGGGCGTGTATGTTCAGCTGCCGCGACCGGGCCGGAGTCATCCTAACCTGATCAGAGCACCGTATGGCCGCCATGGCGTCATCATCGACACGTGATTGGATCCACGCGAATAGGAAATGTCGTCACAAGACGTTCAGCTTGCATGCATTCCCGGCTGCAGGTGCGTTGCCTTGGCTCTGGCCGGACGCGCGAGGTGCTGTCCCTGCACAGCGAGGCCCTGCCCGCCGCGCTTGAGTGGGGCCAGGTGCTGGTCGAGTGGTTGTACGCGCCCATCAACCCCGCGGACCTCTACTCGGCGCGGCTGGGCGGCATCTACGGGTCGGACACAATCAGCACACCCTATGTAGCAGGGCACGATGGGGTGGGCATTGTGGCCAAGGTGAGCGAGAGTTGGACGTCAGGCAGCGCCTGGGTGTGCTCAAGAGCGGCAAGTGCCAAGATAGTGCCAAGATAGTGCCAAGACATCTTGGCTGTTCCGCTTACCCTTCTTGCGCTTGGGTGTTCTCAAGGTTGGCGTTCTGCTAGCCCTTGTTGTGCCACATGCCCGCCCGGCTCGCTCTGCCCATGTAGGCCCTCCTACCAGTCATCTAGCTCATTTTGATACATCGTCATCATCGTCGTGTTCTTAACAATGTTTTGTACTTGCAGGTTGGTCCCGGCATCAAAGACACACAAGTAGGAGATCTAGTCCTGCCCGCGCACTCTTTTGTGGGCACATGGCGCACGGCCTCCGTGGTGAGTGGGACTTGTTTAGTCAAATTCCAGACTTCATGCAATTGAGCTGTGCTTGGTTTCAGCAAGTGCGAGATGACGCAGGGTCCTTGCGCATTTGGATCTCCGATTATGATTCAGGGACGCCTGAACTGCGTGGGCGACTCATTTGCTTGTGCAGATCCTTTGGTCTATTATGGAATTCATATGATGCCTGGAGTGGGTTCGGCAAGTGCGTCAAATCACGGGCCTGCAAAATCGTCAGCGTCTGTTTGCGCGTTACAGGTGCGCGAGACCGATGTCTTGTGTTTGCCTGCCTCGACAAAAGAGTTACTGGCCCAGCTTCGGCCCGGGCAGGAGGACGGCAGGCCTGCGGGCGCATCGGAAACCGCGCCCGCCGCAGCCGTTCCGCCGGGTGTGGAGGTGCTGGCGTTGGCTCGCGAAGCAGCTGTGGCGTACCTGCTGCTGGAGCGGTATGGATCACTCAAGGTAGGCGTACGATCATAACATCTTTCACGGCACAGACGGCATTTTATAGAAGAGTCTCCGTCTACTCTATGCGCGCATGCCCGTCAGCCTGCAGAAGCGTCCTCGGTCAGCTGTACTGCTATGCATGCAAGACCCATGTAAATCACTTAAGCCTTGTTGTACAGACAAACATATGCGTGCCAGGCAAGAACAGATAATCAACCAACAAGGTCGAATTTGCACTGCTACGCAGCCCGGGGACTGCATCCTGATCAACGCTCCAACATCAACTGTTGGCCAGGCGCTGCTGCAGCTAGCCCGCCTGCTCAAACTGCGCGCGGTGGCTGTCGTGCGGCCGCCCCCTGCGGGTGCAGCTTACCCCACAAGCAGTGTGACCCCAGGGCAGGAGAGGCCCTCACAGGATGTGCCCGTGCAGCGACCGGGCACACCGCCTCGTAAGCAAGCGTGTGGCTGTACTGTGGCAGTTTAAGCCGTGCATAGACGTGATGCAGTACAAGTCGTTTCTCATTAGGCAGCACCTGACGCTACGGCTTCCGCAAGTAGTCATTTGTGTGTTTGTAGCGACTGTGGGAACACGGGACGATGCGTACAGACCACAGAGCCATGACACCAAAATCTGGTAATGCCGCTGACCATTCCTGCCTGACGCTCTGCAAAGGTGTCCATGGCTCCTCATATCCTCATTACGATACGTAGGCAGGTGTCACACGTGTCTGCTGCATGTTGGTGCACCGAGTCACTTCAGAATGCACACATTAGCATGCCCCTCCCCCTTCCCAGCACCCACCCACCCCACCACCACACCTCCTCTGTACATCTACCTTGCAGCAGTTGCAGGTCAGATTTCCTCCAAACCTTTGTGGCACATCTGTCCACATACTCAACACAGTCAGTTCTGACGCTACGCACTGAACACAGTGTCCTGCATGATGAAGTCTATACGATAAGGCCATGCTGAACACGTCAATGCAGGTGGCAGTGTTCCCGAGAGCCGTGGAAGTGCAGGCAGTGGCGAGGATGGCACGTGGCGGCGCCTGGAGTCGTGGCTCAAGGGTCTGGGAGCAACGGTCGTGATCAGGGACGAGGGGTCCATCAGGGTGGGTATAGGGTGCACGCATCTAGTGTTAGCTGCATTTGGTTTACGCTCTGAGTGCCTGGCATAGCCGGCTTGGTTTGGTGTGTCGTCTCTGCTCCGTTCGCCTTACTCATTTTGTTTCCGTGTTCCATGCCCTCTGACGTGGACTATGCATGTACACTTGGTACTAGGACAGGGGCAGTACTACAGGGGGCGATGCGTACGAAGACACGACATCTAACTTTGCAGTTTTGATGCCAACCGCATGCCGGATGACGTGTCTCTGCTCATGCTTACACATGTAAAACAAGTGCTGGTATGGCAGCAGCAATGTTTTACCGCAGTCAGCAGGCTTCAGAAGCAAATGAGCTTGAATGCACAGTACATGTGTGTGTCGCCCTGCCTGTGTTGCAGGCCGAGCTTGAGCGGTTCAAATTCTTCGCCCGTCCCCGGCTGGCGCTGGATGCGGTGGGGGGGAGGTCGGCGGTGCGACTGGCAGAGGCTCTCGTGGATGTGAGTGGATTGTGTACTCCCTACAAGTTGTTAGTAATTTGTTGCTCGGGTGTCAGTAAAGGTACTCGTGGAGGTGAGTGGGGAGGGAATTACACACGTATGTGGAATGTGGGTTTGGTCAGGACTCACCTCTTGCATGACTTGCTAGCTTAATGAATGTGAGACATCATGTGAGGCAGATGTGAGGCATCGTGTGAGGCGCCATATGAGGCGCCCTGCTGTTATCTCTAGGTACGTGAACATCTCGCCTTTGAATTCATCCTATGCTTTTTCTCTTTGCCGTGTTTGTGTTCAAATCTCGCACCTTTGAGCAAGATTAGTTTTGCCTATAATCATCGACAACCTTGCAGGGCGGTGAGCTTGTGACGTACGGTTGCCTGGGCGGTCAGAGCGCCGCGTGGCCCTGGCAGCAGTGGGTGTTCCGGGAGTTGCGGGTCGGCGGATTCAACCTCAGGCGATGGATGGCCACGGGCGGCACACACACATACAACACCGCAGGTGGGGTTGGTGGGGGAATGATGGTTGATCCTACCAGCAGCGAGGGGCTTGACTAGCCCTTCAGGGCACCGTTTTTGCTTGTCACCTCCTTTGCTTGTTGCTTCACTTTTGTCGGTTTGTTTACGACCATACAGCACACAAGAGAGTGCGGGAGTGTGCAAGGGGGTGTCTGAGTGCCTGAGAGGATGGTCTGACCAATGGAGGTCGCCCTGATACAGGGTGTTTGATTCCTTGCAAGGTTTACCTTGCTTTACCCGTGGATGTGCCAAGGGTTTCCTGAAAGAGAACGTAGGTTTACTGTAGACCTCCGATCAGTTGTTATGTGCTCAGGTCTGGGTGTGAGGAGGTTTTGATGGGGTTGGAAAAGTATGTGACTCAACTAGAGGCAGTTGCCCAGGTGTATGGTATGTCTCCGCATGGGAAGAAGCGCAGATCGGAGTGTGTGTTACGGTTGTTCTTGGAGATTTGTGTGAGTAGACCTTCAGTTGGTTGTAAAGTGCTCAAGTGAAGAGTGTGGTAGGAGATGTGCCCTTCCAAGTGCGTGTGCAGGCCTGACCAGTGGTGCGGTGGCTGCTGCTGCCTGCAAGCGCCTGGTGCCGGTGTTGGAGGCGTTACTGAAGCTGGTGGCAGCAGGGCTGCTTACGCTAAACTACACACAGTGAGTACGCTATCGACTTGAAGGCCTGAAAGCTCCTCCCTTTGGGCCTGCCTTTCCTGACTGCCTTTCCTGTGTGCATTGCCAAACCAGCTTGCACAGGCTTGCCCTTCCCACACCACAATTTTGACATGACTTTTGACGTACAACATATGGCCAACAACAGGCGCACACGTTTTCCTTCCCGTGACCCACGTGCGCTTTTAGGTACGACCTGAGTGAGTTTGGCGAGGCGCTTGACCATGCCGAGGCGCCAGGGCGGACCACCAAGGTGCTGCTCCGGATGCAAAACACACCGTCAACGTCAGCCCTGGCCTAGGCAGCTTGCAGACCATATGAGTATGGAGCACTTGAAGCCAGTGTTGTATCATTGCCAGGATCTCTGCTTTTGGTTTTAGAGGCTAGACTATGTCTGCCGCGTAAAGAATACAGCCATATTCCTTGGCATGAAATAGCGTACCTCTGGAAGACTGACGGGGGCGTGTGACCAGCAGACTCTACAGTGAAACCCCCTCGGGCTGATGTGATCATGGAAGTGCGCAGGATTACACGGTGGGTCCCATGAAGAGTTTGAGCAAAGCGAGAGTGCAAAGGCTGTAAACCCCTCCAACAAGAAAGCCATGGTTTAATGGCATGTACAAGCTAGACTGCACACATCTGCCATCTAAGCAACACCGGATGAGCGCAAGCCAGCCAACAGCAGGTCAGCTTACATGGACTGTGTAAACAGGGAAGCAAGACTCGCGCGTGATGACCTGCAGCAGGTGGACACTGGCATAATGGAACAAGGCTGCTACGGGGTCGTGCATGCCAAAACAAGCATACTGCATCAGGTCAGGCACAAGAGTCAGCAGCCCACCCATTGACCTGTCCGATGCCAACAGAACACTCAAAACCTTTACAATAAGAAGTCACGACTACAGCTCGTCTGTCTGGCTGGCCATGCCTTTGAATTCATGGACATTGCAGTTTGGCCTGCATGGTCATCAGATCCATGCGGACACGCCCATGTGTCCTACCAACTCCCCTCTGATCCCACCCGATAGGCCAGGAAAGCAGCAGAGTTTCTTTTGACAAGATCTCTCTTGCCATGAAGAGTGTCATGATGGGTGATCGAGATTCTCATGATGATACTGAGGGCACTGGATTTCATGAGGATACTCTTGGGGAGCATTACATCCGACTGTACTACACTCCTGCTACGCCACTTGTTGTATGGCTGAGATGGTGACTTCTGGCAGCGGCCGCTCGTTGTTGCATGGCAACGCCTCCACTGTCTTGAGGAGCTCCAGTCCCGCCTGGTCAACCACCTTACCAAACAGCACACGCTTGCCGTCCATCCATTGGATGGGCTGGAGCTGCAAGAAGCATAGACACACATGGCAGGGCATGTGAATGCGTTTTCGCTGCATGTGGGTGGTGCCATGAAGGGGTGAAGGGCCTGACCAGCCCGGTGCGCGCCCAAGCAGGGTGAGCTGCATCATTAGGCGGTTTCTCCATCCTTCGTCAAATGCTCCTACTTTCAGTGAATGTGTGCGCCAAATGGATCAGATGGATTGCAGAAACAGCATACAAAAAGTTGCAAGATAGCGGCTCTATGGCATGCAGAAACATGAATGCTTCCCACAGGTAAAAACACTCTGGGGCAGGCAGGAGCGCATGGGTGGTGCTGCATATATGCATAGCAAGTCCCAGTCCGTTTGCAAGCAAGCTTTGTGTCTGTCTGTTCCCACATCATTGTCAGATAGTATGTACTAGACATTGCAACGTAGAGTTATGGATGGTGAGTCACTCGCTGCTGGCAGACTGAACATTCTGGACCCTCCTACTACTCATCTGTGACAGTCACCAGTGGCCGTCATCAGGCCACCATCAAGCCATCCCTGCCTGACTGTACATTCAACTCACTCTCTGCCAACACAGACTCGCATGTTCCCGAATGGTAACTCACTGTGATGTAGAACTGTGTAGACGCAGTGTGTGGTTCGCCGTTGTTAGCCATGCCTATGAGCCCAACTTCGTCATGCTTGACAGCGAACGTTTCATCGGCCAGGGAGAAGCCGGGGTTGCCTTTGCCTGCTCCAGGCACACAAGCAGGGCAAGAGGTAGGGGTATGGGTGCAGCCGGGACGAAAAGAGAAACATTCTAGGCCAGACGTGTGGCTGGCAAATTTGCCACTCCACACTTTAAACACATGACGTAAGCTGTGATTATAGAGCGGACTGATAGGGCGGATGATCTACAGCTAAGTTGTGAACAGTTGTTTGTGATGAGCTGCTGGCAAGTCTGGGTTCGCTAAATGTCGTGTAAGGGTGGGGACCACGTAAGAGTGGGGATCACACCTGCGAGTGTGAGGCACTAAATGGAAAACATGCCAGCTCGGTGATTGCCTGTGGCTGTATGCTGGCAGCATGCATGCGCGTGCATCACAGATAAGATAGCTGTACTCATGTGCCTACTAGTGAGGACCAGGCAGGTTACGGCATGGTGTGTTTCATGTAATCCGTGATCTGTATTTACTTCAGACAAGGCACATGCTCTCATGCACAACAGCACGCCCAAGCACTCCACACAACAGGCAGCTGATATTTGTTCTGGCCTGGCTAGTGCTCACGTGAATACGTGACTTCCGTACGGCTGGGGGTCAGTCGATTACTTGCGTTTAGCAATCGTTTATTTTGCAGCCCGGGCGCACATGCTGTATGCGCTCGCGTCCTCGACATGCCCTGCCGTGGGATGCAGTGCTGCTGCAATGCTTACCTGTACCATCCACGCAGTCTCCTCCTTGAATGAATGCATGCTTGACCACCCGGTGAATAGGGCTGCCTCTGTAGCCATAGCCACCTTGAAACTTGCCAGCTACGCCTTTCAAGAAATGCTCACAGGTCTTTGGACAGATGTCATTGTACAGCTCTATAAGCAATGTGCCAATTTCCACACTGTTGTGGGTCAGGGTCACGCTGACGTATGAGCGTCCCGTGGTTTGGGCATACTCCTTGAGTGCCTGCGCGTTCTCGAATTGCATGATGTCAGCTGAGTTGAGGAGCACTAACACTAGCTCATTTAAGGCCACTTGGCATCCCGATGCAAACTTCGAGACCGGGTACGACAACCCGGTTGGGCGGTTTTCGTTGTGGGCAGGGATGCGACACTTCCACAAGAATGCGTTCTCTGCTGAGAAACATATGCATCATTAATTGGTCGGCTTCATTTCGTCAACTTGGCGTAACCCAGTCCTTGCTGGCGGAGGCTGCCCGGCAGCTACTTACTAACTGCATCGACTGGAGCTGCTCTGTGAATTGCCTTGCGAGCGTTATAGGCTAATGGAGTCTCAGTTGATTAGTGACCAAGAAATGGCGGTCGTCGACGATTGAAACAAAACGGTGCGTCTGGTCCGAGCCTCGGGCATGCCTGTCTAGCGTGCCTGATAACACCTTGCCCGATGATGTATTTAGTGTGCATAACTGCAGGTATCGCTACAGTAACAAAGTCACTGACAGATGGCAAATCCAGTTCTTCTCAAGTCCAGCGTATGCATGGGATTTCTTCACGGAATTCCCATCTTGGCGTGGCAAACATGGCAGGTGGACTGGTGGATTACCTTGGTCTACGGTGAGTACTCGGGCGCTGGGCAGAAGGGTTGCCTAGGGTAGGGTGCTCTGCGGGGATAGATGAACGGCGAAGTGCATGGCCTCGGTGCGGCGTACTCGCTTGTCAGGTGCAGTTCAACACCAATGCGCTTTTACATGCAAGTTGATGCCCATAGAAACACAAACTGTTGTTTTGGAGTGGTGGTATGTGTTCCACTAGCTTGGCACAACTTCCTTGCCTGTGCCTTGGGTCAGAACCATTTGACGTGCCCCACAAAGCACCTAGCACACTGCCTACCACATTTCTTCTAGTTGCTCATACTGCCTGCATGTTTCCCTTGTGTGCGCAGTCATTGGCATTCTAACCTCTTTGATCAACCACGGCTTGACCCATGCGGTCTTCAAATGGGGCGACCGTGCTTGGATGAGCGTGGGTTGCGCCACTGACCTCGCCTACATCCTTATGTTCTGCACTGGCTACAAGAAAGTGATCATGCTGGCTCTGCTCCTGTCGTACGTGGCTGCCTTCTTTCTTGCCAAACTGATCATCAACAAGAAACACGCGCAACAGTCCGGAGACTTGCCACACCTATTCACGCATGCGGGTGCATCCGTGCTGCATATCTGGCTGCTGCTGACCAGGGTGAGGTTGTGACGTTGCTCTTGCAGCCAGACATATCTGGCCTGCCATCAGCTCAGCGTGATCACTGGAAATCAGCCAGGGGAGTGACCAGTGTGTGATGTGATCACATGATCAAAGCATCATTGCTCGTGACCATCATTACATAACCGTAACAAGCACGGTTGACACTCAGGCATGGTGCACTTCACGACTCGTTTTTGATGTACTAGTCACAAAAAACTCCGTTGCTAATCAAACCCCACTTGCTGAACTCTGCAATCCAGACTGTACTGTAGCCCATCCAGGATGTCGAAATCGCAGCCCATATGCTGAAACTCAATGACAAGTCCTTGTTGCTGAGTGGGAAAAACGACCCCGCAGCTTCTTGTACAGCAGCACTTTGACGCGCTACACGCGCCAATGGTCCCAGAAGCGCCTTGCATTTGGATGGTCCAGAATTCTCAGGCCAAAACTGGCACAACTTGCAAACCTGCTTTTTGACCCGCAATCCTTACTGTGCTTGGCTGAACCTGAGCTGAACAAACGAGCTGTTTGGTGGGTCATCAGTGTAGGTATTGCTTGTATGCCTGTTATGCTACTATGGGTGGCCCAGAACTAGGCATTTGCCAGAGTGATATACTCAGCATGTGGATCTGAACTAATCACGTCATATGAACAGAGAAGTAACCTGGTGCTGGGGCCTGTTATTGCATCCGTGATGGAGTCCTCAGCAGGGTGATAAAAACACAAGTCGAAATCATCGGTCTTGAGTGAGCGAGTGAGTGCCTTTTTACATCTGAGTGTGTTGGACTTGAGTGCAGTGGCATTGAAATAGGATGATCGGGATGACGTTGACTGCTCAACTCTTGGTGTGATCAGGATTTTTTTCTGTGTTTGGCTCGGCTGACTGACCTCACTGTCTGTGCTCACGTGTACATCTGGACACGCAGATCAGAACTCTTAAAGCATATATTGTGAAGGTGCAAACGGCACTGAGGCCCTTTCCTACTGCCACAGCTGTGAACAGTCTGACGTGGTTTTCGCGCTAATTGCCAGGTTTCCTCTTTGTTTCGTTTGTTGACCAATGGATTGATAGTTGTGGTGCACATGAATGAAAGCTAGTCGATGCAAGAAAATCCTGCTGCAGAGGCGGCTCTTGATCTCTTTACTCCTTTCGTGCTTAGTCATTGACGTAGTCCACCCACAATATTGCCCGCTGACAACGGGCCTGGGCTGCCATGCACAGTTCGCCGACGAACAAGGGATCTTACAGCAACCGCTCAGCAAGCTTTCAACAACCAGCGTGTTGCACGACGTGGAACATAGTGATGTTAACAGAAGCAGAAGTCTAAAGGCTGCAAATCAATGTGTGTGGTGGCTCTCTACATGCCACTTACCAAGTAATCTAATGCCTAGACATGCTAGGTCACAAGCATCAGCTAGCCGGAATCACATCTCCCGGTGTCAACTGGGTCACTTGAGTATGACATTCTAACGAAACTCGAGACAAATCGCATAAAATCAAATTGGGGGACGGCAAGGGTTATCATAGCGTGTTCTTGGACTGGAGGATCATGCGCCGGTATGCAGCAATGCCCGCCATGGCAATGCCCAGGCCAAACACTACACTTGCAGCGCAGCTCGCAACCACCTGCACGGCAGAAAAGCAATTACAAGCATGTCGGGCAATCACATGTTGTAATCAGTAGGTGCTGGACTGTTCAGCTAACCCGGTGGCCAGTGTATGCCTGCTTTACCCTAGCTCACCCTACCCTACTCTGGCCAGGTCACGCCAATATCAATACACCAGGCATTTCCTGCCTGCCCTCTCACCTGCATCCAGTGAGCTAGTGCCAAGTTAACGCCTCGTGCCGACTCAGCAGCCCACAACACAGCGACCGCCCGCCACATCTCGTTTGAATTGACCGTTGGAAACCGCTCCGAGTAGGTCGCGAAGGTCGCGGTGAGCATCGACACGGTAGATGCCGCATACACAGCCGCGATCGCCCATGCACTGGCAAAGCCATAGCCGTGCTGCACGTGCCCGAGGCTGAGCACTGCTTGGATGCCTGCCGTGCAACCGAAGCCCACCATCAACTCTTTAGCGCGGCCGTGGGGGATGCCTTGCTTGAGCCAGGCTACTCGCATGCCCTTGGCATTCCGGGCAGCTAACACAGTCTGCGTTATGCACGGAGCAGTCCAGTCAGGCAAACTCAGGCACACATGCTCAATGGTGAGTTGGAACAGTGCGCTTGTGCATGAACATGGGTTGTGGATGGTGAAGTGTGACGAGTCATGGACTGTTATCTGTGTGTAAATATGGGTCGTGGAGTGAAGATGTATGCTGGAGTGAACCCGATGCACATAATTCACAAACCACTGCTACAAGCATCTCTTGAAGAGGCTATTGCTCTTTGTGTACAGAATAGCAAGGGGTGCCTGCCACCACTACCATCTCGGTGAGGCATACATACATGCTTGCTGGACGAGTTGGATTCTCTCTGCCCATGAGACTCACATGTGCTCCTGCTAGCATGATCGCCCCTGCGCACTCCAGTCCCACTGACAGCGACATGGTCACGTGCCCCAGGGCTGCCAGCACAGCAAAGCCACCCAGGATGGACCCGTCATTGACTTCCAATTCATCCCTGAGCAGGACAAACAGAGCGTGGAATAGCAGACGTTGGAAATGGACATGGACCTGCATGACAATAGCAGGGCACAGAAAAACTGACTGGGGCTGCGTGAGCTGTTGCTTCCAGCACCAAACTTGCTGCGGCACCAAACTGAAGGCGTTGAACTACTTTTGCATGGACTGATAACACGAATTAGTAACTATGAGTGGTTTGACGGGAAGCGTATGATGTGTGCATGCCGCTTCCTCACCTCCACACCATAAGCCAAGGGATGAAGCATGCTAGGACTGGAGGGGCAGCCTGAAGCAGCACGCCCAAGTCTGTCTGCTCATACTTGTTCAAAGCAACCCTGCAAGCATGGATGTTTATCGACAGATGCCGTGAATGCTATGCACGATGCCAGATATGTCGCATGTGAAAGTGTGCCTGCCGCACATGGCTGGTAAGCTGCCGTGTTGCCTGTCTGCACACGTATGTTCGTTGGATTGTTGTTGGGTGGACCATCACTGCCCACGTGTGAAAAATGCCCCTGGCTTGACCTTGGAGGCTTGCAATCCTTGTAGGGCTGCTTTAGAATGCTACACATGCTGGACATGGAATACACATGCCCGGACGCACACATGTGCATGCAGTGCATGCACGAGGCCTTCCGAGCATGCCTTGTCCATGGGCCCACCTGTGGTGTGTGTATGCCACCAAGGCAGCGGATGCGATGAGACTAGCGGCGAGGGATGCCTTTGCCTTGAACGGCACCTTCCTGGCATTCACATCAAATAATTTCTTCCTACCTGCGCATACACGTAGTGCGAGCATGCCTGAATGCACTCCATCTTATCTGCTCCTTTTCCGGCGTTCGCTACGCCAATTGGCTTCCAGTGTGATCCTTCTCAGCGTCTATCTGTTCCAGCGTTTGCATGAAAACCCTAACTCCGGCTACATATGAGGCTGTACCCACCTCGGCCAATCATTGTGGCGTCAGTCAAGCTGCTGATGTTGTGTGTTGAGTCAGGGCTTCGTCCAAGGCTTGGTTCTTTTGTTTTGCCGTACGGTACGGTCTGGCACGTGCGTAAACGCTGGAGATTTGCGTTCTGAATGCTGCCGATTTTGTCAGGAGGACACCGTAATTGTTCCTTTGGCTTGTCACGGCTCGCTTGTTGTTGAGATTTTTGCCGCGCTTGCCCAACAACCTCCCTTTGCGCGTTCAGATACACCTAAAGCCCATGCGCACATGGAGAGGTGCTGCCCGTTGGGCACAAGGCCTGTGCACCTGAGCCCTGACCTGACCTAAAGCCACCCCTGGTTGAGATCCCTGACCAGCGTGCAGGGCTAGCCTAGAGCCCTAGCTTGACCGTCGGGCCAGGCACAGCCCTACATTGGCATTTAACCACCAAGGGCGGCCACCATGGACTGGGAAAAGAAGACAGCGCAGCGCAAGGAGCTGCAGGCTGCGGCTGTGGACACGTTCAATGACATGATCACTCCGGGCCAGGCATTCTTGCAGTCCCTACAGGTATGAAGCGATGGGCGGCGTGGCTGGATGTGATATGATGTGGTGTGTCTGGGTGTGGGTGAGTGGTTTGGACAATTGTGACGTGATATGCATGTGTGTGGTGTAGGTGGGTATGGTGTGGGCGAATATGGTGTGGATTAATACTGTGTGCGTGGGTGTGGCTTGGCTGGATATAGTACATGGCATGCAGTGCCTCCTGGCATGGGCACAGTGGCGTTGAGGAAACGAGGCAGCGCTGGGAGTGCACAAGGTTTGATGGACTAGACTGGCAGCATCGAGTGCAGAGACCAATGCAAGGGACACGTAAGAAAGCCATAGGCTGGGCGGTCGAATCACTGATCATGCCAGCGAATAACGGCGGTAGGCCTCTGATATATGGCAGTGTTCAGCTGGTCCGCATTGTTTTGGCCTTGGGCACAGGGAAATCTGGGGTTCAACTCACGAGCCGGGCCACCGGTCGACGGTTGTGAAGGTTTCTGGTATGAGGCCACGTTTGAGTAGTCTCAAGATCCCAAAATGTCAGTGATGTCCTGCTAACTTGCTGACAACAACAGATATTGTGCCGTGGGTGCTGCCTTCTGCAGTCTGCCGAGGTTGTTCGCAAGGCTGCCTTCTTCAGCACCGTGAGCGCCAAGATGAAGGCAGCTAGGGAGAAGCTGCCCTCGCTGGGCGTCAAGCACGCGCCAAGGCCCGACACCACCATATTTACACGGCCGCCACAGGCCGAAGTGCACATGCTGCTGCCTGCAGTACAGCCGGCCAAGGTTTGTCAGGGTTGGTTAGGGTTGGCTAGGGTTAGTTGGCTGAGCTCCTGCAGCTTCGGCACTTCTGCAAGTTTAGTCAGGGTGCTGTTTCCCAAGGCTGGACGTCTTGTGGGCTTTTCTTGCGTGGGCAGGCAGCATGGTGTGAGTCATCCACATCATTTCCGCGCATGCTGCGGTTAGGCCGCATGGTCACACTGTGGGTGGAAGCATTTGTGCTAATGCGTGTACAGCCCTTGCTGTATGAGTAAGACAGTCCTACGGCCGTTGCCATGTCATACAGGGCAGCATGGTTGGCGTGCGCTCCATGCTTGACGCTAAGCTGGAGCGCCATAGGCAGGAGTGGGACCGCTTCCTGGCCACACAGGAAGGGGCCAAGCGGGAGGTGGAGGCGGCGGTGGCACAGTGCGCAGCAGGTGTGTGCGTGTGGCGGGGTGAGCGTGAGAATGAGCGGGTGAGGAAGGCAGAGGTTGAAAGCGCGGCAGGTGGGATCTTGTGATGTTGACCATCAGACCAGGGCCGATCGGCATTAGAACTGAGCGCACGCAGCAGCGAACACCAGTGCAGGGCCGGCTTTGCAGCTGGAGTGGTTTAGCGTGTGGGGGGGGATGCAAGTGAGTGGCGATGAAGGGCAGGGGTGAAGAAGTGGGGGGGTGAGGAGAGGGCATAAAGCTAATGTGGAGGTACAAACTCATGAGCTCCAGTCTGGCTCAGCAAACGGAACGGTGCATGCGTATTGCAGAAAACCATCGGAAAACCCGTACACTTGGTTCCCCATGCCTGCATGTGGAGTGAAACCATGCCCATTATGCCTAACGGACGCGAGTTTGAGTGCTCGTGTCCGTGCCTGGGTTGAAACTTCAACCCATGCTGCCAGCCTGCCCAATGAATGCGGCTTGAGTGAGCCTGCCTCACAGAGATGCGTGAGAAGCTGTCCGTGGATGACGAGGACATCGAGTCCCTCATGACCAGTTTGAGTGAGGACAGGGTCATGACGCTCACGGAGGCGGAGGTGGTGGAGGTGGGTGAGCATGGGGGGCAGGTTCGAGGTGGCTTTCAAGCAGGTAAACAGGTCGGGGGGGAGGGAGGGGTCTAGTAGTAGCTCTGCACAGCAAGCAAGGGGCCCAGGTGTGGCAGAATCCACATGCCGTCAAGAGTGATGACGCAAAGTCGTGTATCTATAACACCCCGGGCAGATGTGTCACATGTGGGGCATTCAAACCTCTATCAACACCTTTACCTCAATCAGCCATGGCATGTATGGATGTAACGCCATGCATGTACCACCATGGATGTACCGCCATGCATGTACCACCATGGATGTACCGCCATGCATGTACCACCATGGATGTAACGCCATGGATGTAACGCCATGGATGTCACTTGTGTTCAGGTGTGGGAGGCCGTGGCGCAGCGCATTCCCGAGCGGGCGCGGTGGATCAAAGAGCTGGGCCTGGCCCTGGAGGAGAGGGAGGAGGCAAGGAGGGCTAAGGTGGAGGCGGCACTCGTGGATATGGTGAGGGATACGGGGAAGAAGGGCGCGGGAGTGGAGTGCATGCGTCTGCATCTGTGTCGTCCCACACATTGTGGCTGGTGGGGTGGGGTGGGGAGGATGGAAATGGGATGGAAGTGAGGCTGCCGCCCCTACCGTATGCACAGGAGGCGGAAGAGTTTGAACCCTGTTCTGTTAGCACAAGCCTTGCAGCGATGACAGTGTTGTTCAGCTGCAATGCATCATCTCTGCCCGAGCCCTTTCTGAGGTACACGTCCCATCCCAGGTTTTCTAACAGCTTGGGGTGTGTGGGCGGCTCCTTCCATGCAGGGTGCTTATGTGGCCAGGTCAGGGTTTGGGGTGTGTGGCCGGCTCCTTCCATGCAGGGTGCTTATGTGGCCAGGTCAGGGTTTGGGGTGTGTGGCC
>QAXH01006175.1:70157-85284 GCA_004335635.1 Chloromonas sp. AAM2
CCCGCTCCCACCGCCCCCGCTGCCCAGCCCGAGCCGCCCCAACCCCCTCCCCCTGAACCTGAACCAACCCCTGAGCCCATCAAAACGCTCCAACTACCCGACGGAAGCAGTTTTCTCGTCACACGTGATCTGTTAGGCGTGCTTCTCAAGCAGGCGGAGGAGGTTGCAAGGTTGGAAGAAACCGCAGACGCGCCCACGGCCCCCGACGAACCGCCCCCCGCCGTCCACATCGTCCCATCGCCCGAATCCCCCTCTGCCGGAAAAGGCGCCAAGGCGGCTAAGGAAGCCCCTGCAAAGAACCAAGCCAAGGGAGCAGCCGTTGCTAAAGCGGCGGCAGCCGTTTCTGTGGCAATTGAGGTTGTCGAAGTTGCGCCTGCGCCCCCGCCTGCCCCTGCTGCAAAGGAGTCTCCGCTGTCGCTTGCGAGCAAACCCCACTGCAGTGCCATGCCGTTGCCTGAGCGAACCTTCAAGGACACTCTGGAGCAAATGCAGGTGGGTGGGATTGTCAGGGACGACGATAGGGTAGTGATTCTGAGTGGAATACAAGGGCCTTGTTCTACAAATGGTGTAGGGAAGCGTGTTGGGAGAAGGCTGGGCAGTAACCACTTGCCAGTTTCCATCAAAGTTATCTGTAGGAGAATGTAAAGATGCATCTCACCCATCTGCTGCCTGATTTTTTGAATGTTGATACGATTGCAGTAACTAGAAGTAATGATCCTAAGTGTAACTCACGGGCCGTAGTTTGTGGATGATCCAAGAGACTGCCTAGTTTCCTAGATCCAACACCAACAGATCCCACACAGGTTGCTCTGAGCTTCAACTTACACTGTTTCTTTTGTTGCAGATCGGCCTTTTGAAGGAGATGGTTGAGTTCGCCGCTCGCACGAGCAGCAATGCTGACCAGTGGGCGGAGGAGAGGGAGGTGTCACTCATGGATGAACTCGATGCACACCTAAGGTCGCACAGGTACGGATGTGCAAGAGATGCGACAGTTGTGATGACGGACATTGACATTTTGCTGGGTATGGATGTGTGATGTGTGAGAGATCGCACGATGGTCAGGTGTGCTCTTTTCGTCACACTTGTTCTCGTTCTGACATCGCAGGTCCAGCCAGGTATCAGTATTGGTAGGCCGGTAGAAGTGAACAGAAGGGACGGACAGGTCATTGACTGACTGGACCAAGCAAATGGATGTGTGCTGGGCCTCTGGAAACAGTGCGCAGATTGTAGGTATTGCCGGTGATTGCCGGCGATTGCAACTAGCAGCATCGCATGATTGCATTGTTTTTGCAGGCCGCGTGCGGGTCGCATTGAGGAGGAGACACGTCTGGCACGGTCGGTGGAGCTCGTGGCGCAGAGACGGCGCATTGAAGGTCACCTTCGCTCGCAAAGCAAGGCAGTCAAGGTCAGGCACACAACTCAATCCCTTGTGACTAAGCTCAAGTTTCAGCCTTGCACAAAGCCACGGTACTTGACGTGCTTGAAATTCCCTCATCATTCAGCCAAACGCGGCCAACCATCGAGCCAACCGGTTTCAGAAACGGCTTGAGTTACTGGGACTCAGATTGAGTGCCTTGTTTGTGCGCTCGCAGGCCCAGGCGTGCCAGTTCGAGGACTGGACGAGTGAAATCAACGCAGCTGTCGGCAAGCAGGTGTCGCGCCTGCGGTCTTACGATTTGTTCCTTGGCCAGGCGCTGAGCGGCAGGGCCATCGACATTCGCAAGAGGGAGGCAGAAGCGCTGAGATCACGCATAGAAAGGGATTTGGATGGTAGGTGTTATGTGCAAAAGCAATATACAAAGCAAAGAATCTTCTTGAAAAATTTAAAAGTGTGTTCAGAGAGAAATTTCATAGTTCATAAACGCTGGCAGAGCAAACCCGAGATTGCATCTTGCCTTGTTATAAATGCACGTCATGTGAAGACTTGCACAATCACATGCGATTCACGTACTCATATCTCTACCACCTTGTCTCGCCCTGCAGCCCAGCTTGCGTCTGTCGAGTCCCAAGTTGAGTCGAGCTGTGCGCGCATCACGGCGGCAAACACTGCGTTCAGCGCGGCAGAGCTCCGAACGTTTGAACAGGTGGGCAAACGTCTACGCTTCTCACGGCTTTCTTGTGTTTCAATCAGGTACCAGCAGCGCCTCACAATAGTCTGCGCCCAAGAGCAGCGGGTGCCGCTCCTTCACAGAATAGTCTCATGGCGCTTATTTGCGTTTGATCAGACATTAGCAACACTGCACAGAATAGCAGCGGTTGTGCAGCAAGTTTTGCCATCCAAATACCCAAGCACACATACCGAACCTGCGCGTGCTGCTGCCTGCTCGTCTCGTCTCTTGCAGGGTGGCCTGTACAATGAGAGCAATGTTGCGCAATACACTGCGAGCTTGGAAGCGATCGACGACCATGTGCGCGGCGCTCAGGCAGCCCAGGTGGCCAAGCTGCAGGAACTCAAGGTCCAGCTGCTACAGCAGGTCGGGCTTGAGTTGGTTTTGGGCTTGCGCGATAACACTGCAGCTGAGCCGTCCTGAAGCAATGCGCTCTCTATCACGTGGCATGTTGCTCGCTGCAGCTAAGCTGACCAGAAGCGTCGGCTAAACAAAATTCCAGAGCGCACTGTCGGGAACTCCAGCTAAGTCCAACCCGCAAACAGGCAGCCAAATGCCTGACAGCGAGGTCAATCGCCATGTGCAGTTTAGCAGGCCTGGCCACCCTGTTAAGGTTTGGTTCTCCTCATGCACACCCAAAGCCTGTGCTAAGCTTACCAGAGCCCGCACACTCCAGATCTATCTCCGCTCATTTACCCCTTCATAATGTTTTGGATTATATACGTCTTGTTTTTCATTTCAATCTGTTAAGCACTGGTTCCACACTGGTACGCCTGCCAACCTGGCAACATTTCCCCCCTGCCTTCCCCCCTATCACCAGGCTGACGAGTCCATGAGTTCCATCCTCGCCCTGGTCCCCTCCCACCACGAGGACATGGCCCTCATTGAGCAGTTAGATCAGTTGCTAGAGGCGGCCAGGCGCAAGGCCAGGACTGAGCTAGGCAGGAACAGCGAAGCGTCGGCGGCCATCGACGCAGGTGGGCTAAGTGGGAGCTGTTGTTGTATTGTTACGTTTTCAACCTTCAAGCAGGTCGAACTGGCATCAAGTGGTTGCAACACGGTGAACACAGGGTGAGGACTTTGTCCCAAACTCTCACCCTTGATTGGGCTTTTTTCATGTCGTCCCTTGCGACTATATTAGGGCCTTGTTCATTCTCGGCCTGTGGACAGATCTATAGGATCAGGTACAAACGCCACTGGGCCAGGCTGACGCGGTGCAGGCATGATGGCATCACCATACGCTGACGCATGTGCCCGGTGTGCAGTGTGTGTTCCTGCCGCGTCTGATACTAACACCTTGTCGGTCATCAGTCTGTGGTCAGGCGAATAAACTAGGCACAGATTGGGACGCCTGAGGTCAGGCGAGAACTGAACTGGGTGTCATTGTGTGCAGAATTATCTAAGCTCGAGTCTGTGTTGGCCAGCTCAGCGGCGCACAACAAGCAGGCCGAGGAGGCGCTGAAGCGGCCCCCGAGCCGGGGCGGGTCCTTCAGGCGGGTCTACTCCAGGAGCCAGGTCACCTCGCCCTCGCGCTCACGCTCTGTCATCACACAAGGTGTGTCAAGGAGAACAGTGATAGATGTGTGCATGTGGTGATAGCTGGGAGAGGGAGGTTATCACGCTCAGTCATCTCACAAGGGATGTGAGAGGGGGGGTATCACGCTCAGTGATTACACGAGTAATGTGAGGGAGAGGTAGATGTTGGTGGCGTGTGCACTTGACTGTGCATGAAGCAGCAGGAGTCTCAGTCACGCAAGCACTGCGATAGGAAGTGAGTCAGAGGTTGCAATGCCTCACAGGCGGGGAAGATGGCCACGGGGAGCTGTCTGCGGGCGTGTCAACCACGCAAACATCAGGATGTCCTGGGTTTTGATCAGTTGAAGCCGGAATGGTCCTTCTGTGGACAGGCAACACAGCTTACAGTGACACAGTGCTTTGGAATGAGGCCCTCTTATCAACACGGTTAACAGCCTACTGATTACACACTACGAGGTGTAATTCATGACGAAGGTCGGATGATCGAACAATCGTTGAGTTGCTCCACCAGCTTTTCCGCCGATTTGTTTCATTTGTATCATGCCCCAACGCCCCCTGTACTGCTCTGCAGGGGCCGGTGAGGCCGCCGAGGGGGCCGTCACTCGGAGGGGCCCGGTGAACGGGGGCGGGGCGCTGGCGCAGTGCAACGCCATCCTCACGTCCATGGATGCGCTGAGGGCGCTGCTGTACCGACAGGTGGGACTAGCGCTGATGAGGCGGAACTAGCTACAAGGAATTGCTGCCCTCTGTAGGAATTCCAACCACCAGAACCAGAGGTTTGAGGTTGTGAGAGCCACCATCGCACTTGCCATCATCAAGGGCAACTGGCCGTCCAGGGCGGCACAACTGATCAGCCACCTGTGCACAGTGGGACCCCGCTGATTGTGAACACAGCCTAACAGTGGCTTGACTGACCTAGGCCTGCTTGAGTCTAGCTAACTCCCGGGTCGGCAGGAGCGACACATCTCACTAGTGCTGACTACCGCTGTGTGTGTTGAGCTGTGTGCATCACCACGCGCCCACCCGCTCAGACTAGCATGGGTGTAGGCTGAGCTAGCTCTGATTGTATATGGATCATCGAAAGAAGCAGGAAAATGGACGCTTACAGCTGCTTTGTTGGTAAATCCGCAATCAACATACCCATGATCGTCCACCTGTGGGAAGCCTGTTGAATGTGAACTATGGGTCCAGCTAACTGGCAGCAACCTGACTAACTAGCGTGCTTTTTGATGCCTTTTGTCTTGCACTGTGTGTGTGTCTGCACGACCCCCTGCTCGCAATGAGCTGCTCCCCATGTCTGCTTCCCAGGCCAAAGCCTTGGACTTCCTCCGTTCCTCTGGTCTGGTGATCCAGCCCCTGGACCTCACCCTGGATGCGGCCCCTGAGCCGGATGAACCGGCTCCCAGCCCGGGCATGCGGCGCTTGCCCACCGCGCCCATGCCTACGGAAGGGGGCAACATGGCATTCAGACCTGGGGAAAGAGGCCAGGTGAGTGTGATTTAAGACAAATGCACTTGTTGACATCAGAGAAGCAGCAGCAGTGCCACCGAGTAGTCCTGACTGTCGTCAAAGATGTAATCAGCATTTCACATCTGGGAAGCCATGATAGGACATGGGCCGGTATGGGCACCGCCCTAGTTTATCCTGAGGAAGAAGGCAAAACGAGTGCAGCTGCCTCCTTCTCTGGTCATCCCTGCAAATGCCACAAGCCACAGCCTAGCCTTTGCGGGTTGCTCGCTTGCAAATGTCTAAAACGAGGCCGAGTGAGTGTGGTTGCACGCGTGAAAACTGTCCTGGCTGATGATGTTTCGCCGATGCCAAAGCACATCGTGGCAAAGCCTTCATGACACATTTGCAGCTGGCTGAGTATTGTGCGCATCCGGTCACAATCACACAACGCACGCTATCACTAGTGCGACTGAACTGTTGGCGACTCAATGTGTGTTGTTAAACAACTGTGTGCGCAGACGCAAGGGGCCAACGGCGGCAAGCCAGGCACGCCGGACCCCTCGCGGCCCAAGTCCGGCAGCCGACCGGTGACGCCCAGTACAACGGTCTGGAAGGAGCCCGTCTCGCTTGCGCGTGACATAGAAGAAGTCATCAATGCATGCAAACGGGAAACCGAAGCTGCAGGTGCGTGAACAAGACTTGACAGTAGGACGCCGGACTAACCTGGGGCTAAGCAAGGGGCCGGTGGTGAAAGGAACATAAGGAGCGAGTCCAAACAAAGGGCCTAACATAATCTGGAGGGAGTGCTGTAGCAAGATTAAACACAGGGCTGAGCCTGAATTGTTCAGGCATGCGATGAAATTCTTGTTGGGCAGCCCGAGATGTTGGGCAGCCCAGTACGATGATGTTTGAACGTAGGGCTGAGTCTCAACTGTTTTGGGGGGCAACGAGATCCTTGTCCGATGAGCCCAGCCTGATGACGTTTCCCTAAATTGCAGGCCGAGCATACTACTCCGCGCTCTTCCCGCCAGAAACCGGGAAAGGCAAAGGCGCAGCCAAACCCAAGTCACCACCCGCAGGCGCCAGTAAAGCCAAGGGTGCCGGACGCCCAATCACGCCACCTTCGGACGGCCCTCAGCCCATTCGCCCCATCCGCTACCCAGCGCGCGTTCCGCCTAGCATTGATACGTTACTATCAAAAACCGACGAGGTGCTAGACGGGCTGCGTGAGCAGCTCAGGCAGCATGTCGAAGCGGGAATCAAGCAACTGCGAAGCCAGGTGCGATACTATTCGCTTCACACTGTCTACGTGTGTGCTGATCCTCTCCTGCTGAAGTGTCGTGTAAGGACGACTGAGCAACCTTTCTACGCATTCCTAGGCCTAAGCAACAATCAACCAAGAACAGTTTGGGAGACTGCTCGTGTGCTGTTTACTGCCACAGGTGATCCGTGCGTATCGGTTGGTTGAGCATGCACCGGGGGTGGCCATGGCAGCGCTGGCAGCACACGAACTGCAGGCAGCGAGGCAGGCACAAGTACGTGTGCGTATTTATAGGCTTGAGTTTACAGGCACTCTGTGCATGTGGCCCCCCCTGATGTAATCAATACATATAAAGCTTATAGGCTTAAATACTGAGGGCAATCATGTGTATAGGTATCCCTGCCTGGTACACGTGATCGCAGTCTACCAAACAAGCCACTGCACATGGCTCTTGCGTTCTGGGCCATGGCGCTACAATGACGCTGCGATGTCAATTGGCTCGAGGAATATATGTCATGTCAGTCTGTGAAAGGTATGGACTTGCGTCACGGGTGCTTTGTGCTGCAGACCAATGTGTCCGCTCGGTACCGCGCGCGCCAGGCCAAGCTGCTGGGGCTCATTGAGAAGCTGCGCACCGCTCTGCACCCAAGCATGGCGCAACCAACCAGGTGACAGTAGCAATGATAGTGATAATGATAGAAAGTGATAGTGGGAACAATGTGAGCGATGGTATCAAATGTTGGCAGATCAGTTATAGGTTGTACAACAATAAGCTTTCCTTGTTAATCAGGCAATGTGGTTTCTTTGATCTAAGTGGGCAGTCCAGATTTTGTCTGCGCCATGCAGCTTACTGATGCAAGAGTGTGCTCTTATGCATATCTGTTGTATTCGGTTGTGCAGTCGCGATCGGTTAGAATCCCTCAAGAGGCAGGAGGCCACGCGAACCAACGCCTTCTCCGAGCTCGTGGCTGCGTACGCCCAGGACAGCCTGAAGGGCATTGAGTCAGTGGGGCCGGTCATTCGCACACGGCTCGTCCAGCTGGTGGGTACTGCAGCATATGCGTGTGTTGGATTGTTGCTCAGTAGGTTGTTCGGGATATCTTAACAAGGCTTGCTCACTGCAACAGGTGCAAAGCCGCTGAGTGATTACTCGAGCGATAAGTATTCTAAAGCCAGCATCGTGATCACGGTCAGCAATTGATAATCAGTAGCAGTGCACCAATGGCCTATGCTACTTGCATGATACACATACCTTTTGACAGTTGAGTTCTATGCACCATGCAGGTTTCGGTAATGGTAAGGTTGCTCGACAACTTCCTGATGCCTGACGACCTGCCCCCCATGCGGGAGGACGGAGCCGACGACTGGGTGTATGCGCTGCCGGGGCGCAAGCATGACAAGCAGCTCTTCAGACTTGCGGCGGCAAATGCCGAAGCCGAAGGTGAGGAATGCCTACAGTCTGAGACAGCCGGAGGGCGCTTACATGCATATTTGTAGAAGCATCTGATGACAGTTGCAGGGTGCTGCTAGTCATTCGTGGTTGCCTTTTGGTCTGGCGATAGTTATAGGACACTACGTCGTGCTGATGGCGGCGTCCCTGCTAGCCTAGAAATTCTCACATCTGTCGGCATCTGAAGATGGCCACGGGGCAGGTGAATTGGGCCGTAAGCCGGTGAATCTTGATGCTGCGCTGCTGCTTGTGCTGTTGTTTCCAAACTAAATGGTGGGAGGTTCCGTTGTATGCACGTCTCTCAGGCACCCCTGCTGAGCCCCCCGTTCCCGCCAAGGATGCAAAGGGTGCAAAGGGCGCTGCCAAGCCGCCCAGTGGCAGGAAGGGCGCAGCACCTGCCACAGAGGCCAGCGAGGGGGTGCCGGCGCCACGGCCGTTTGGGCTGCTGACGTGGACCCTGCCCGGGGGGGCGCTGGACCTGCAGTCGCTGGGATGGGTCAACGATAACGGCCTGCCACAGGTGTGTAGATTTGTGCGTTCAAGAGTTTGCCGTTACGAGCCCTTCCAACTTGTGCCCTGCTGGTGTTAGAGCCGTCTTCTTTATGTGTATGTGGTCGCGTATGTGGACCCTTCACCTTGCTGCTGTTTGAGTCGTGTATGTGTGGAAGAGTGCAGTTCTTGCCAGTGCGAGTGCCGATGCAAGTTGGTGACAATGCCTGTTGCGGAGATACATCGCAGCTGTGTACAACTGTGGACACTGATGAGCTATACGTTGGGGCCGTGATTGTGCTAAGTTGAATGTTTGCCTGCAATCGTGTTGCAGGTGCAGTTGAGTGTGCCAGTGCCAGCGGCCCCTGCATTCCCTCCAGCAGCAGGGGCAAAGCCTGCCGCAGGCAAAGGTGTGTCACATGCATGTCAGAGAGGCAGTCCAAGGTCAGGACTGTAGGCAAGATTGCCCCTTCGTTGAACAAAGGTCTGACCTCCTTTTCTTGTATGTGCGCAGGGGCACCAGCAGCAGTGGCGCCTGCGGCAACAGGGGTGCCCCCACTGACCGTCACAGCGCTCGACACACCATGCCACCGCGCCGGCATCCGCGCTTACCGCGCGTCCATTGCACAAGTCGAGTCTTCGCTACAGGGCGCGCTGAGCGGGCTTAGCAGTGAATTGCGTACATGGGTCAAGGATGACGCATTGTGGGCGCGCACATGGGCGCGACTGCTGCAGCAACTTGAAGGCATTTGAGCTCAATTTGTTGCTGGAAATGAGATTGTCGTTCTGTGAGCTTGCGAGATCTGCTGAATTGGAACGCTTGTAAACCTTGGCAAATCGATTGTTCATCCCTAACACATCCTGACGTCTTGCAGCCACCAGCACCTTGTTTCGTCAAACATTACAGCAGCTATTGGCACACAAAAGCACGTACAACAGGACGAGCAAAGCATATACATCGACATTGCTCGGCATGCATACGGCAACAGGCAGTGTGCACCACTGTATTGACATAGTAAACGTCAAACGGAGTTGAGTATGAACACAAGAAACACTTGAGCTCAAGTCGATCGCTCGGTGACTTGCTCGTGTTGATGATACACAGCCAAACCACAAACTACGTGCGACGTTGCCAATCGTATGTAGGATACAATTGATAGGGTACAACCAGACGGTGACTGCCCATGTGGGCGCATGGCGGCCATGCATGCGTCCTAGTGCTGTGCCAGCATGTCAGCCATGCGGTTGTAGAACACGGCAAAGTCACGGTCGTGGTCCTGCGGCCAAGCCAAACAGAAAATAGGTTACAGACCACCCCAACGGCCAGGCCTCGCAACACACCACCTGCAGCCTTGACTGGCCCAACTACTTGGTTCATTTCCCTCGCAGAACATACGAACGCTACAGACAAGCCAAACCTGCTGCTTCATTATGTTACACAAGCTTCTGTGCTCCTACCTGACTGCTTGTCTGCCTTGCCGATTCACAGAGCAACATGACTGCCATGAGCCCCTTGTGCTTCAAAACAAAACTGGCCAGGCCACCTTGCAACCAGGTCGCAACACGCCTTACTTCCTCCCTCTTTTCCCCCCACCTTCATGGCCCTTCCACACACAAAAAAACGGTGCCAGCCTGAGAGGCCAAACCAGCCTGAGAGGCCAGCTGACTTATCCAAAATCAACACGACCTTCCTACATACCCTCCCGCTTCCACCTACCCTTGCCCAGCCCACCATCCAACAGCTCCCAGAAATGCTTGGCCTGGTGCCGTGCAACCACGCCTCCCGCGCCCCACCTCCTTTAGTCATCAACCCCTAAACCCCACAACCCCCTTCACTGGCCGACACCTGCCACCCCTGGTCCCCTTCCCCTTTGCCCCTCACCTTCATTGCCTTGCGCAGGATGGGTATGTGCTCCGAGGGCACCAGGCTCAGCACGGCATTGTGGCCAATGGCGGCATGCTCAGCCTCACCTGCACACAAATGTACGCATGCAGCAGAACCTGAGCTTGTGGACTAGCTGACACGCAATAAACAGCAAACGAACACATGCGCTCAGTGCTAATGTGGGGCATCCGTGCACAAGCAATCCTGAGCAGCCCAAAACATTGCATGGTGTGCATGCATGAGGAGCCTCCTTATATCAAATGCTTCACCCTTCATTATGTTTGGTCTGCTTGCTCGGGCTCGCATTCCCATACCCAAAATGCACGCACACACCCTACCTTCGGCATGCACATACCCCATGCTACATGCAGCTGCAAGCTGTCATGTTTGCCTGCCTACGTCATCTGCCCGCGTACTGCATGCTGCATCATCTGCAAGCTGCTATGTTTGCCTATCCATGCCGTTGCCACACATGACCACCATACTCAATGTTTCTCATTTACATGCTGTCTACACCCACGTGCATGGTTGCTTTTCTATGCCATCTGTGCACACACACACACACACGCCCACTTCCCATGTTGTCTGCACCCATGCACACGCCGGCCCCGCACCTTCTGCATGCACTTCCAGGAACACCCAGTCCACCCTGCGGCCCTGCTTAGTCAGCACACGCGTGTCGAGCTCACGGAAGCTGTCCAGCATCCAGGTCTTCTCGTAGTCAGCCAGGTACTCAATGGCCAGGTTGTAGCCCATGGCATAGGAAGCCTGGAACACACATGAGCAGTGCGAAAAAACAAACGGTCTGAATACATTGCGAAGCCCGGATTGGAGTGCAACGTGCCGCTCTTGTATTTGTATGGCCCGGTCAGGAGGCAGGCACTTCCGTATCTTTCGACCTTCACAAGGAGTAGGCCAGTTTCTTCACGGCCTAGGGGGTGGGGTGGGGGGTCAGGGGTGTCGCAGGCCTGGGCGCGGTTGTTTTCCAGCTCAGGTTATGAGTGATCCCAGGTGGGGAGAGGGGCAAATTGAAACTTCCGGAAACACAAGTGTGGTACAAACACACTGTTTGGGTGCATGCAACTGGGATGAGCATTTGGCCCGGGTAGGGTACTGGAAACAGTCAATAGGCTGTAAACCACGTCTTCTGAACCACGTTAACACCTTGGCTGGCTGCCCTTGATGCGAATAACTCACAATTCACCCGCCCACCAACCACTGCCCTGCCAACTGACCCTCACCCTCAGCTCTACGCCACCACCACCACCATCACCACCATCACCACCACACCACCCGTTCAGTTGGTCCCATCATTTCCATGTGCCCTGCATTTCCCTCTGCCATCACACCTGCGCTACTAGTGCTTCGGGCGATAGAGCATGGTCCCCAATTCGTTGCCAACCCCCTGGCTTCGGGAACCTCCCGTCAACATACTTTCTCTGACTGCATCTCACCCATCCGTCTGCCCTCGCCCACTGACAGTCCTCTCCGAGGCACTGTAATCCCCGGCCACTGCTTACTTCCCCACCACGCCCTCTAGAAATCCCCCATATTCCCATCAGATGGTTCTGCATTTCCCTCTGCCCTCACCTGCTCCACAGGGTCCGTGTACAGTGTGCCTCCACCCATGATGTCCCTTGACATCTGCGCCCACAGCAGCTCCGCCGCTGCCGGCCTGCCGCCCTCCGCCACCAGCGCCTCCAGCGGCTCGTGGAACAGCGACTGGAAGAACTCACTGAATAGCTCACGGTGCGTCTTCACTGCGACAAATCAAAGGAAAGAAGCGCATTGCAGAGTAGTGAATTGGCAGGAGATTCCTAGTGAAGAGTAGAGTGGTATTCTTAGTGCAAAATGCAAATGGGGTACAGGAAGCCAAGCAGAGGTACCAGCCTGGGAGTGCCAGCATTGTCTACCTGGCCCGTTCCAAAACACGTGTCCTCGCTCAGGTCTAGAAGCACAACCCAGCACTGCTGCACAATGGCACACGCCCTCTTGTATGGGTGTCCTTCAGGCAAGAGTGGAAGCAAGAGACAATGCTGCTACAGAGGGCCACACGCTCTGGTGCAGAGTCCAGCTGCAGAACACCGGCTCTGATCACCTGCTCTGGCTTAGTGCGGTATGTGCTCGACTCACGTTGTGGCTGGTTGTTGTGCATGCCATACTCCCCGGCCAGCGGCTGGATGAGATTCTTGAGGGCCGTGTCGCGGCGCACGTAGTCGGTGCGGCCAATGGTGCGCTGGACCTGAAGTAGGGCATGGCAAAGACCGGGCATGGCAGGACGTGCTCAACTGGCGAGAACAAGAACAAAGAAGGCGAAGTGCAACCAAAGAGAGAGTGAGCATAACAACAGTCAATGGCTGTGTTACCACTCTGAGTCTGTTGGCATAGAAATGGTCGCTGGCCCAGTTGTAGCGAACGATGGCGCAACTGTACTCAATCATGCCAGTGCCTAGAGGTGTTGATAATCAGCAGCTTACCATGAGTAGGCAGGAGGTGAAGGCAGGGTTGAAGGACTCGAGGTTGTATGTCAGCTCGGCAAACACAGGCCTCAGAATGGCAGCTGCAGCGGAAAGAGCAGCGAGGCAGCAAATGATGTCAGACAAATGATGAACAATGTGTCTGCATGCAACACCTGGGCATGAAGAAATTCACAGCTCTATGGCGTTGTGCATGGCAGGCCATGGGCAGACCCCAGAGGCGTAAAGACTTGAACATCATGCGTACGCCCTGCGAGTGTTGTTCATGTGTGCCTCATTCATGGCTACTATGGCAAGCCTGGGCAGCAGTTGTTGCGAACTCTCACCCCACTTGTCTTCAGGCAAGGCACGCAGGTTGTCATTGAAGCGACGCAGGGCAGCGATGGCTGAGCCACGATCCAGCTCGGCCTGCGTGCAAGCTAGGGTGCATGCTCTGGATCAGTTTGAGCCACCAATACAACGTGCCAAGCTGGTGGCACGTTGTAACAAGCACTTTCTGGCTGAAGGGTTGCGTTTCTGTCTTGTATGCCACACTCAAACTGGCCAGCTGTACGAGCTGTGAGTAAGCGACAGCTGGCCTTGGCGGGAGGCCAAGATCGGCTCCAAATGCGCGCATGGATGACATCATTGTCTGTTGCGCTCAAATTTGGTGATCTCAGCCTAACTCTATCCATCTGCCTTATCGCCATGTGCCCCGCTGGCTTAAACCCCATCCGCTTACCTCGAGCCCTTGGACCTGCTCTTTGCTGATCAGCTGTGGGAGGCCGGCGCGGCTTGTCTTCTCGCCTGCATAGGTCAGCAATCGGCAAATGGTCGCCTGCCATGGAAGATGATGGATGATGTGGCGGCTTAGGACTAGGTTTTCCTGTGCAATGCTCGCGCTTCTCCACTCACTGGGCCCATGGATGGTGATGTCCCACTGTTCCTTGGCCGGTGCGGCAGCGTGGCTGACAATGGCGCGGCGGACAGTGCTCTGCGCCACAAACCGACAAGCATGTCGACACTTGGCCGCCGCTTCCAAACATAAATTGCGACATCTGCACCAGATGGCACAGGCGTCTGGATTCTCACCCTGGTGGCACTCCGGCTCACGCGTGCCACAGCCCTCCCTTGGCAGGAGGGCTTTGTGGCTGCTGCAGGCCCAGTGACCATCGAGCACTTCATTGCGGCTGCCATTAGCAAGTTCTTGCGCTTCAATCGATAAGCGAAGTTGCGTGGTGTGCAGTCAACCATCCCCTCCCAATCCTACAAAATTCGGGACGTCCGTTTCGACGGGTGTGTGCACATGCTCTTTCTGTAATAAAAGTTCGCAAGATTTTCCAGGTGGTGGGTGTAGCTAGTACATGGAGTGGCGATGTGCCATACACGCCCTGGAACCCTGTCGACCAAACCCTACTCACAAAGTCGTCATGTTTTTGTTCAGGAGGAAGGCAGCGCATGCAGAGCGTATGATGATCTATGTAATCACAGTGGCCGAATCCTATGGAGTCATTTCTTACAAGGGAGGAGTGCACACCACGCACATGGGCCCCGTAGTGCGCTGGCTGCCGCCTGGTGTGCCAGCAGGTACGCGCACTCATCCAATCAGGCATGCTATTGTACTACATCTGACCTGCACGCAGATGGGATAGGGCAGTACTTCCTGTCTGCCCTACCCATTTGCATGCAGGCCAGATTTGGTATAACATGTCTGATTTAGACACATGCGCTACTGCTAGCACACATGCAGCATCCAGCGGACTACAGGGGTTGCGTATGCAAGAAAGAAGGCAGACCACACGTTCATTGGTAGTAAGTTTCATGAAGCAGCCAATGGCACAGCTGGTGCACACGGCTGCACAGTACGCCATAAGCCAAGAACAGGACATTCAATCATGAGGACAAGGCGACAGGATGAGCTTGGCTGCAGCGTACTATGATGTGCTGGTCCAGCACCACACATTGGACAAACATGAGGTCAACGAGCACAAGCTGCTTGGAACGCCATGGTGTGCACCTGGGCGGCCTGCCCGAGAGCAGGCGGCCGAGCCAAGCTTATTAGGTGGGACATCAACTCAGCACTTCACATCCGTCAGCTGGCCAGAGCGCAGGAGCGCCCTCTGCTGTACCGGAGAGGGCTGCACCCTGGGCTGGGACCTATCCTCACGGGCATGCGCCTGCATGACCGCTACGCGCACAAGAAGGAGAGGAGGCCTTGGACGGTGAGCGCGCAGTCTGCACAATTGCAGGTAATGATCGCAGGCAAGAGGGTTATCTATCAAACTTTGCAGGCATGAACTCTCTGGACAAACTACAGCTACAGATAGGATCTGTTATAGATAGGATCAATCCTGCATGGCATCTGCCTGGATGATTGCACATCTACCGTGCCGGTAGATGTTGGTCTCTCTTACAGTGTTGACCCTATCCTTGGCTGTTGCAGGAAGTGGACCGCGTGCTGGGCTGAGCCATGCCAGCACAACCACCACACCA
>QAXH01006179.1:0-43779 GCA_004335635.1 Chloromonas sp. AAM2
ATATATATATGGCTATAGGGGCGTAACAGGTTACAAGGAGGAATTGCACACGTCCAACGCAAACATCAACTGATTGCGCAATTTGAAAAAACAAATCTCCTACTAGCGGGGAGTTTGGCCGTGTCAGCAAGGGATCACCCAACAGAACGCCCAACTTCCTCCTCCAACTCCTTTTTTTGGAGCAGGTTACTGTCTTTGCCTGCGTCTCTTTGTGTGCAGGTGACTGCTCAGCGCGCAGAGCACGACGAGGTGATGCGTGAGGTTGTAGCGGAGCGCATTGAGACGCGCCAGGCCGTTGTGTCGGTGACGGCCCGTCAGACCGAGGTGCTGGCCACCCTCAAGGCAGCGTACAGAAACGAGTGGACCCAGGCGGCACAAGGACGGGTCACGCATAGGTCAGTGCATTTCTCAACACGGTGTGCTGTAACTCAAGAGACGTCGCATGGTGGCATGATGCTCCGTTTTCCCTGACTAGATGTTGATTTGTGCTCCACCTGCCTTCTCATCTCCATGCCGCATTTTTGCATGTAGAGCGATGGGTGACGCACGTAAGAAACGGGTCCAGCGGGAGCGGGCCTTTGCTCAGGCATTCGCACGCCAGGCAGGGCTGTTGGGGCGACACGTGCAGCGAGGCGAGCGTGCCGTGCTGCAGTCCACCGAGTACGCAGAGACATGGCATATGACGCACATGCATCGGACTCAGCGGCAGGAGAGGGAGGAGAACATCGCAAAAGCACAGAGCGACTTGACCGCGCTTAACCAGTGGAAGGCAGCAGCCGTCCGAACTGGAGGCTTCACGCAGGTAGGACATGATTAATCCATCTTCAAATTGCGGTCTGCTGTGTGGCATTTGAAGATCGCTAGTTGTTCCCAGTTTTCTTCACTTGCACATCCTTGATGAGCATGCGAGGAAAGGCTGGGCGATAAGTGCATTTGGCGAGCCTTACCATCATGTTGAACAATCAGTCCTAACCGAAGTATGGCCACACTTCACTTCGCAGGAGATCCGTGATTATCAAGAAGCTGCAGATGCGTACAACCGCGATGTTGTCAGTCTGCGACGCCTGGAAGACATTTCCCGCAGCCAGCGTTTGGGCCCACCAGGCGGAGTCTGGGGAGCAGCCCGGCCACGGGAAGCCTTGCGGGAACCCTTGCCCTTGGGTACTGTCGTGTCAGCAGCAGATGCAAAACGACACCGGCGGCAGATGCGGCAGCAGGCAGCACGGGAGGCGCAGCAGGAGGCTCTGGAACAGCAGCGGCGGCAGCAGCGACGGGACCGGGTGGCTGGACCACATGGCGTACTACATGCAAGTGTTGCCGGTGGGCAGCTGCAGCAGCCATCCCCACGTCCAGGACGGCAGACCGTGCATGCCACGTCTCAACGACAGCGGCAGGAGCAACAGAGCCAACAGGAGAGGAACACCACGAGGGAAACACCGCGGCCATGGTCTAAAGAAATGGATGCCGCACAATCATTTGAGCCGCACAGTATGCTTCCACCTATCAGTGTGCCACACTCTGCAACGCAAAGCGCTGATGTTGCCACCGAAGTGCAGCCGCTGGGGCTTTCTCATGGGCTTCCACCCCTGCCAGGAGCACAACCACGGCCGGATTTTACATTCAGTCGCGCGTTCTCAGCAGCAACCGGTGCGGGTGGCAGCCGCGCCACATCGGCCACCAGTCGCCAGAGGCCGGGCAGCCGCGGCTACTCTGGCACTGGCTCTTACTTCTTGGGCAGCGATTTGAGCTACGATACAGGGTACGAAAGCGATGACCTTGACAGCGTGGCAGGTGGAGACGCAGCAAAGGCTACACGTGTGGTAAGCGCATCCTCGCGCATTGTGCAAGCAGTCAGCGAAGGGAGTGATGGGAGTGACGTGGACGTGGGCGATGCATTACGTCCCTCTTATATGCCTTCTCCGGTCAATGCTGGCTTTCTCTCGGAAGACGACGAGGATGAAGATGAGGACGAGCCTCTGATGGACTTCCTACCCGAGATGCCATACGCCAAGGGCGCGCGCTTGCTGGCGGCGGCTCGTTCCGCGCGACCGACCGGCATTGTAGCCTAGGCGAAACATCAGGTTGGAATCCCTCCCCTCAAGTGATATGTCTGAGCCTATTACACCATAAGCCCAATGACGCTTTGAAGCGTGATGTCACACAAGAGGCACTGTCCAGGCTCTGCGAACAGGCTGGTCAGATAAAGATGAACTGTCATGATACCAGACACCGTAGGCGCAGGAAATGTAGCGCTCTTGGTTGATGTGCATCAGAAAATTATTCAATCTGCGAGTCTCGAATACAACGAGGGCGACAAGGGCACGGCATGCAAAATCATGGGCATTGAGTTCCTGGCACAAGCAGTAACAACGCGGATCGAACTTTACCTGACACGTGGTGCTGCGTCTGTTGTTTTTCAGTGTTTGCAGCTAAACCTGAGTTACAGGTGTTTTTGTCTGTGGGTGTTGGGCGGGTTGGAATCCCTCCCCTCTTGTGACAATCTGTGGTCCCGTGGCTCTGTCCGTTATTGTTGTTGACTTGTCGTGCCTTGCCTCTTACCTTGACAGCTTTCCTTGGCAGACCCACTATGTAACGCTGCAGTCATGGATATCTGGGGTGTCGTGGAAAAAGCCCGACTTTGCAGACTTGACAGTGAATGACTGGTGGGTGGTTGGGCTACTGGTTATACAGTGACAGTCCCTATTTCCGACCGGCCCAAGATCCGATCAGTGTTCAGGGTTGCGTTTGTAAGGGGACTCACACCCCATGACGGCTCTCTTAACCGCCAGCATTGTCCTCTATTGCAGAGCTGGCATACATATTGCATAAGAAAAATGCATGCTCTGTCAGCGTTAATGGCAGCGCCTGGACCAAGCCAAGCAACTCGAAGGGTTTCAGGGCATGCTGGAACCTACTCTACTGGCCCTTGCAGGCCTGCTGCAATTGCGGGTGTGGGCTGACACTCATGTCGGAAAGACCTTGTGTCTGTGCCATGCTTGTTGGAGCCTGGCCACGAGTCCCGATCAAACCAATCAGCCTGGCCGCCATCATTCCGTTCCCAAGGTAAGTTGTGCTAAAATAATCATTGTGCCAACCAGTGTCCTGCTCGTTTAGACGTGAGTGGTTTGCACAACGAAATACCGCAAGACAGCGCACCGCAGGCACAAGTGTCCTACAGAACTGAATATGAATATGGCCGACTTCCGCTCCAATCCCTCAGCCATGCGGACATGCCTGACCCTCACAAGCTTCACCCAGGCTGGTGCATGGTGTGCAGGTGACACATACGTGCTGTCCTTAGCGTCACAAGGTGCACACACCGTTCACCTAGGGTACACTTGGCTGCATGTGGCCTTTCACCATATCCTCATACAGCCGCTGTTGCCGCTCCACCCAAATAGACCGCCGCACGTCATTCGCAAACACTGCACCACGCTGCAGGCATCATGAGTAAGAGGCTGCGGTGATTAGCAGCACATAGATGAATATTGCAGGCTGCAGAGACTACAGAGGCTCCCTCTGGCTCTTCAGTGTTGTGCTGCGGGTCATTGTGCATGAGCCAAGCAGATTCTGCAAGCACTTCAAGGTGTAATGAGACTGCCTGATGATGCAAGTCTTCCAGGCAAAGGCCGGCTTAGGGAGCTGCGCACCTCCATGTCCATGTCTGGGCCTGCATGCAACATGCACGCCACATGCCACTAGAGTGCACATGCCGATCACTCAGTGGTAAAATGGCACCAACGAGAGCGGACAGAAATACGCTCGGCTTGCGTTCCACTGGACACAGAAGCAGAACATGAAGGGAGGCAGTGCCTGCATGGGCTTGGAGGTGCGATAGAAATCACAGAGAGAGACAACATTTTGATGTTTGTGCAACCCATTGCTTGCCTAGCTCACCTGGCACGGCATTGCGCCCCGGACCTACAGGTAGGAGCCATCGCCCCATTTGCCTGCGTCCGATCCGGCAGACAGACCCGGCGGCCAGCACACAGGCCAGGCAGAAACCCAGACCTATCAGGTAGATATGAATGTAGCCTGCATCCTCTGGTCTCATAGACCCTGCTCATCTGTCATTGGCCTGGCCTGAATTACAATCCAAACAGCCCTAGTCTCATTCCTGATCACACATGATGACGTCACACGCGAAATTCTTCTCAGAAGTTTCCACCTACCTACAATCCGGAAAAAGATCCCGCCACACTACAGCAAAACAGAAGCCTAATTACTTGCAAACAGCGCACACAGTCAACTTGTTCTTTGCAGACTAGGTAGAACTCCGACACGGCGCACCGAGATGCACGAGCACGAACTTGTCCGCAACGCGGTGTCAAAAGGCGAAGTGCTCCTTGTGTGCACCAGCTGTTCAAAGCTGGTAAACGATGATGACACTGGCATTTGGTGAGGAGCTGGCGTATGAGGCGGGCGTGCTGGGCCTTTCCACGCATCCGAGGCGAGATATCATGCCAGGCTGTGCCTCGCAGGCTTTCGGAGGTCGCAGTCCCATATTGCGTGTTCCGTAGTGCCGGGTTTGATGTCACGATCTGCTCCCCACAAGGCGGAAAGGTGGGCGTTTCGGGATTCTGAGGCCACATCAGACAACTGCCACCGCTGATCCATGAGCCGTGCCGCCGCCGATGGTGGCCTCTGATCAACTCAAAAGATTATGGTCCAGACGGATGCTCGTCGTAATCACTTGGCCTTGTTTGCAATCGTCGCCCCGCCCAAACCCTACACAAACCCTAGTTTAGTGTCCTTTATCGATGTGCTACAAACGATCGTGCTGCTGCAGGTGCCTGTGGATCCCGCGAGCCTCAAATACTTGCCCAATGAGGGCGAGGTCACGGCAGGCCTAGTGCGCATGTTTCAGGCCGATGGTGCGTGCTGCATGTGGGAAGCACTGGCATTGCAGCAAAACTGGTAGGAGCGCAGAGCTTGGCAGACGCAGCGTATTTTGCACGCATGCATGCATGCGTAGCTACAGGTGCTGAACCTCCCTGTCGTTCTGCAGGCTGTCGAATGGTTCCTGCTTTACACTAATGTTTTGTGTCTCATGCTTCGGTGCAGAGACTGCGCATCAGATGATGGAGCATTCAGTGCCCATTGACAAGGTTGAGCACGTGACTCCATACAGGTGTGTACCTGCCGTTTGTGGGGCACTTGACTATCCTTTATTCAATGACATGCAGGCCCCAGCCAACTTCGAGGACCTGGCCCTCGAGTACACATGCTGCTCTTCGGCCAATAATGCCCAGCAACATCAGTATGACTATGAACATGCATTTTGGTAATGCAGGGCGTGGCCTTCCAGCACACATTTTGCGCTACACCCTGGCTTTATGCTAATCATATGCTAATCAGCTAGCTTACATGCTAATCATGACTGACTTGTCTCTATGAAAGCACCAATTCTGCCAAACGCGTCTTTCGTATTGCAGTGCTCTCTTTTTGGCGGGAGGTCATGGCGCCACATGCGACTTCCCCTCCACTGCCAGGCTGCAACACCTTGTGCGCACTGCGCTCCACTCGGGTAAGCTTGCTGTCGGGCTAGAGCAGGCAAGATATCGTAGGGTCAGTGACCGGGAACAAGCTTCTGCGCCTGTTGTCAACCGCAGACGTGTGTGATGCGTTGTAGTGCGATATGATGCGTTGTTGCAGGCTTGGTGGTTGCGGCTGTGTGCCATGGTGTCGCGGTGTTCGCGAGCGAGCAGCTGGGCAAGGTGAGGGTACAACCGCTCGCGAAAACGAACTTTGTTCTCGCAGCCTTGCAGCGGACATTGTATAGTGTTCAAGATCTGAAAGGCGTTTGTGCTTTTTAAAAACAGTATCGTAGCGGATCTTGCATTGTCGCCATGCGCGATTCAGATGGTGGCTGGTCGGCACGTGACTGCGTTCAGCGACGAGGAGGAGCGGGCCGTGGCAAGGGAGGGCGACGTGCCGTTTCTTGTGGAAAGCCGACTACGTGAGCTGGGATTGAACGTCGAAATTGGTAGGTGCAAGACACGGAAACTGGCATGTATGATAAGGATGCATTTGGCGCAACAGATGGTCACGTTTGCGACCGGAGTTGTAGACAGGCGCAGACGAGATCGTTCATTGGTCAGAGTGATGGCTGTCGGCGCTGCGCTGCAGGCATGCGACAAGTGTGTGGCAAGAGCACATGCTTGTCCATTGCAGGTGCCGCTGGCGTTGAGCACGTGGTGACAGATGGCAACATCATGACAGGACAGAACCCTGCCTCGGCCGGCAAGTAAGTGCAAGCGCTTGTGTGCGGCTTATATTGCGAGACGCAGACGCTGCTGTTTACTGATCCGATTCGAACTGCTGACGTGTTGACGTGCGTTCGATAATAGGAGAAATGGTCGCACGTCATCCCTTCAGCTTACGCAAGGGTGTTGGCTGCTCTTTTGCAGGCTGGCTCGCGAAGTAGTAGCTTATCTGAAGAGCCATGTGCCCCCTGGTCCCGCGTCCCACCCTGGCAGCTTGACTGCTGAAGAGGTTCCCTTGGCTCTTGGCGTGGACCCCCTCCTGCCTGGCTATGGCAGCCGCAGCGCGCCCGGCCCCGACACGGATGTGCAAGTCAGCAAAGGTCTGTCTCAATGCTCCCTCGCGAGCTCAGTCAGAGCCCCCTGGAACAGTGTGTTTCTGTAGGATGGTTTTGCAGCTTGTGGGTCAAGACAGCACAGGCAACGGGTTGATTGCGGACAGCTAGCCAACTCAACTAGCAATTGCCTGACAGCAGAGCTGCAGCCAGGGTTGACGGGTTCAAGAGCTGACATCGTCGGACTGTTGTGTTTTTCGGTTTGCCTCTGTTTGTGTGCCTTGCGGTTGGATGGGCCACTGATAGCTGAACTGGGGTTGCAGGGCCTGCAGCAACAGGAAAAGCGTGGCTTACAGAAGCTGATCAAAGTCGTGTGCGCTGCTTGCAGACGTGACTGAGCCCAGCCTTTCTGACAACCTGGGGTCCAATGCGGGGCCCAACCCCGGCACATTTGCAGGCAATGACACGGGCGCATCTGGTTAGCGTAGCACAGCGAGTTGAATGAAACCTGCGTTAAGTGCATGCATTACAGCAGCTGCACGCAATGGCTGCAAGCACATGCACATGATGCAGAGGCAAGCGGTGCCAGGCCAAAAACGCTCAGTATGAAGCCTCGCATTGTGCTTGTGTCAACAACAGCAGCAGCAGTGCCGGGTGGAGTGCAGGGAACATCTGTACAGAAAATCAGCACTGCAATAATTGCTGCGATTCAGACTGCTATAAATTGAGAGACGCTTTTCGGTTTGCATCTTCGTTTTAGCTCGGTTTGAGCGACTGCGAGCGGTATTTAGTTGTACAGTAGTAGTTTGTATACTTTGGATGATGTACATACTTGTTCATGCTGGACTGATGGCACTGCATGGACATACCATGGGCAATACCTGCGCAAAGGGTGTCATGCAAGGCAGTTGTGGATAGTTTACAGACTCGTGCCACATTGGAGGTGGAATGTCTGTTGTTTTGGAAGTGCACAGCAAAAAGTGCACTGCTCTGACTGTAACAAGTTGTCTTGCTGAGCTTTCTCCGCGTGGATAAAAACCAGTATATCGGCTGCAAGCAAAACTGATGGATTGTACCGCTGAAGCGAACACCAAACGTCCTGTATGCCGGAGGCAGTCACAGCAAGCGCATACAAGACTATCATCACGGTACACACAGCAAGTCGGCACAGCACGAGAATTTACATGGACACACCCTGCATAAGACCAGGGCTCACGCTTCATGGATCTCCGCCCTACAACAACAGTGTGCCCGGTCAGCACATCGACAAGATGACATGCTGTGACAAAGCCCTTGTCTTAGGGAATCGAGCGTCCTGTACAAGTGACATTGATTGCCCGAAGCAAGTAGCGACATAAAGTTACATGAAAATTTGTAAGCTGCTGATACAGCGACCTCTTCTTGAAACCATGAGGAGTGCAGCAGACATCAGGAGAAGTCTGATCAGAAGTTGATCAGAATAGTTGTAAGCTGGCTGAGCCAGAAAACGCCCCGCCACTCCTTCCCTGCAAAGAAGGCGGCCTGATACAAAACCTTGCTTGTTGACTCGTCCACAGTCAGGCAAAAAAAGAAGTTTGCCAGTTCTGGGACAATTGTTATGTGTGATTCTCCGTTGTGATGCAATTGTTCGAGTGCAGCCACCCTAACCTGGTATTGTGCGTGTGTATGAGTGCATTGTTCTACAATGGTGTGTGGTGTTGGTGGACAACGTTGAGCCACTTCTGGGACAAGGATGGTCACCGTGATGGGTCGTGTCTGCCGTCCTGACAGGACATGATGTGTTTTCATGTATGCGAGTGTGTGAGTGCCACTACGCTCTGATGCCACCCTCGCCAGCCTCTACGCCGTGCCCCACGCCGTGTACACGCCCTTGATGAAGGCGATCGACGACGCCTTCTCCCAGATCTGGGCCATCCCCAATGAGAATGCCACTCTTCCAAGCCAAACAACATGCCTTCACTCCTTCCCTGCATAAAACACCTGGCTGGCTTGTCCACCTCTTGCTGTTGCTGCTATTCAGCGCAGCTGGACATAGAAATGTACGTCATAAGTTTGACCTGCCGCCTGCTTCGTAACAATATTTTAATGCTGCGGTGCAAGGAATAACTGCCTGCGTTATAAGAATTCAATACAGTGACAGTCCCTATGTCCAACCTCTGGAGCCGACCAAGAACTTGATACTTGCTGCCTTACGACGACCAGCCGCTCCAATGAAATGCGTCTCAATTCGTCTGGCCTCAGGCAGCTCGTGCTTGCCAGTGCGGCCATTGCCAGGCTTCTCAGTCATCGGAAAGACAGTGCTGCGTGACTCATGATACTATCTGCAGTATACAGTGGCTCCACTGGGCTCAGCCTGGCGTCTGTGCGCCTCAAGTTACAGGCGGCTGTGGGGCAGCCACTCCCCGCGCCCAGCAGGCGCCTCCAGATTCCACACCCTGCACATGCACATCACAAACCAAGCGACTGTGCTTCATCTGCTTCTGCACACCCGTCACTCGACCACAAACAATGCAATTTTGTCTGCAAAGCCACCACTTGTGAGCGCTCATGGCCAGCAGCCACGGCTTTGTACCACATGTCAATGGCATGGCTGCACTGCCCTATCCACATCCCGTGCGACAACTTGAGATGCGGGCTGCCCCACCCTTCATGCTGACGCCTGACACTGCAGCTCGTCAACACTGAACGGATAACCACCCCACGCTTCTCCACTGGCCTTCGAGCGTCTTCTGCGTTTACTCCTCAAACCACCATTCTTGCACCACACTGCAATGGACGTGACCTGATAGGCCCCAACATCACCTGCACTCCTTTCATCCCACTCCAAGCTGCACACCCGCACCTGTCGGCAGAATCGTCTGCAGTGTTGATGGCGTCCAATTCCTCTTTGAGCGTCTGCTTGCTGGCCGTGACGTCGAACAGCGTGTCGAGAGAGGTGGTCCAGTCGTAGGCGTGGCTCAGCTGCGGCTCGCGGCGCGCCTCGTGGCGGAGCAGGGCGGCGACCACAGGGGCCAGGGCGCAGGAGGGGATGCAGAAGTTGAGCGTGGGGATGGTGCTGCCACTGGCGTGCCTGCAGCACAGGTGTGCGTGTGCGTTTGTTTTTTCTGTGTGTAATGTTTAACTGCGCTTTTCCACAGGCCACACCTCTGACTACTTCTCTATGTCCAGCGGGGTACGGCAAGGCTGCCCCATGTCACCAATCCTGTTCAATGTGTTCATGGATTTCCTAGCACGCATTGTTATGCACAAATGCCAGGAGAAAGGGGTAAAAGGGTACAGAATGGCATACCGCATTGACGGACAACTAGTCTCAGCACCCTCTGGGCAAGACGCACACATGGCCATTTCTCATGTCAATGACCTTGTGCTTATGGCAGACAATGCTGCAGGGCTGGAAATCGCACTTCGGGTTCTGGAGCAGACAGCAGAGGAGTGGGGCATGCAACTCAACTACACCAAGACACAAGCCGTGGTGTTTGGAAATAGTGGCCAGGAGCACACACAGGTCATTCTATTGCAGGAAGGGCAAGTACAGCATGTCAATGACATTCGCAATCTGGGCAGCATTCATCAAGGTTCAGTGCAACAGGACACAGAGCTCAGCACACGCACACGGCAGGCAGGTGTGGTCTTCCATGACCTTCAACGCAATGTGTTCAGTGTTAGGGTGTCAGTTTGACCAGCAAGATGCGCATTTATAAGGCGATTGTTGTGCCTATCCTGATTTATGGGGCTGCTGAGTCATGGGCACCAGCTAGAGCTCAGCAGCATCAGTTGGATGTGTTCAACAACAACTGCCTGCAAAACATTCTGCATGAACGCCTAGGCCAAGAGGTGATCAGAAATGCTGACCTCTACGCCAGAACTCATCAACCTGCCAATAGTGGCCTGCTCAGAACACACAGGCTCAGGTGGCTAGGCCACATGGGACGCATGCCTGACACTTCCAGCGTCAAACGTTTGCTTTTTGCAAATGTTCCAGCCCCAGAGGGCCAGCAGGCTGTAGCAAGGCGCGGCAGGGGTGCCCCACTCTCGACTTGGAACCGTGTTGCCAGTGATGACATTCATACTTTGCACCCTGCTACCAGTGAGCTTTCTTGGCTTGGTGATTGTCAGGCGCGTAATTCTTGGAGAGATATCTTGTCTAGCTGCAGTGCCGTGGGTTGAACCATGTAAAGCCATGTACTGATGATGATGATGATGATGAATCAGCACCTTAGAGCCCAGCATCAGTGGTCTTGGTCTCAGTGCATTTGATCTCCTGTTGATCTGACAGCCCAGTAGCAGGCGAGACTGGTCGTCAGGCTGCTTGACCCTCCTCCTTACCTGGCGTTGGAGGTGACCAGTCCCATCAGGTGTGCCCCCTGGCTGTCCAGCAGTGCGCCCCCGCTGGCACCCGCATGCACAGTGGCGGTGGTGATCAGCATGCAGGGCTGGCCATGCGCATGCACAACCTGAGCCACAGCAGGCACAACCGCGGGAAGGGATGATGAAACAGCAAGCCACTTGTAAGCAGTCAGCGTTCAGCCTTTGAACCTGTTTGCCATCCCTTTGCCATTGGTAGATGCGAGTGTCGTCTCTCTGTGCCTCTTTTGGCCATTGCCTACGTTTCTTGCTCTGCCCTCTACCAGATGCCTGCTCACAAGGACGTGCCTTGCAATTAAACAACAAAGATTCTTACTTACTGTGCCATGGCTCCATGAACCATGCAATACCGCAATACCACACCAGATCACTATCATAACAGCTGCTAGTACCACTAGTAAATGACCGTTTACACGCCAGTCCAAGCACCCTCTCCTCGCCCTCCAGCCCTACCTGGGCGATGTTTCCACCCGTGACAGCCGGGGCCCAGCCGGCAGCCGGTCCCACCAGGCCGTGCCCCACCACAAACACGTCCTGCACACCCAGGCTTACTCCACTGGGGCCAACAGCCATGCTCGGCTGGGTTGGCACCTTGTGCTCATTGATACATTTTGACTTGAATGTTGCCTCGGCACGTTGCTCGAAGACGGGCCCCACTGGTTTGGCATTGCACCGTTGCACTGCCAACTCCGGTCCTGTGCTGCTGGTGCTGCTGCAGCTGCTGCAGTGCTTTATTGACATTCGACTTGTGGCTGGCTGCTGATCAAGGGTAAGGCACTGCAGGTGCCCTGTGGTTGCGGCTGCTGTGCTGGTCCCACTGCTGCTGTGCTGGTCAGCGGCACCTGCTGGGCCGCTGCATGGCTGTGGCTGCAGGTGTGGGAGCAGCTGCAGATGGCTCCAGGCAGGCGGCTGGTGTCCGGGCGGTGGGTCCAGCGGATGTTGCAGCTGCAGCACAGCCAGGTCGAGGTGGTTGGTGAAAACGTACAGCACGTGGGCTGCCACCCAGCGACTGTTACAGCCAGGCCGGGACACGCGCACCATGCAAAATGCGGAGCAGCGGCTGCGGGCCAGCTGCAGCACCCTGCCATTGGCATTGCCACCTGTGCTGCCGCTGGCGCTGCCGCTGGTGCCACTGGTGCTGCCAGTGACGCCGCCGCCGCCTACGCTGCCACTGCTGCCGCCTGTGAGTGCTGCGCCTCCTGTGCTACCGCCTGACGTACCGCTGGTTGTGCCGGTACTGCCCCATGTGACAGTAGCAGGTGTGTGAGCAGCACGTGCTGTAGTTCCACTGCTGCCAGCAGTACTGCTGCCGGTGCTGCCACTGCTACCACGCCTCAGGGCCCCACCAATGCTCCCATTAACGCTGCCACCCATACTGCCATAGCTTGAGTCGCTGGCTGTGGTGCTGCTGGTGTGGCTGCTGACCAGCTGCTGACTGGCTGATGCACGAACCCTGCTGGTGGTGGTTGCGTCCAAGGCAGACGAAGCCCGCTGCTGCTGCTGCTGCTGCTGGTGTGCTGTTGATGGGCCAGTGGAAGGCAGAAGCAGGTGTGCATTGGTGATGAGCAGCCCACCAGGAGTGACCACCACCCCTGTAGCCCATGAATGCACAGTGCGCACCAACACCACAGCAGACATGGCCGAGGCCAGCGGTGATGTGGCGGTGTTAGCAGCCTGTGGTACGGTCATGTGCGCCATGCATGGTGATGCATGCATGGGGCGTGGGGGGTGGTTCAGCCCTGGGTCATGCGGCACTGCCTCAAGGGAAGGGTGTGACTGGTGTGACTGGGGGGGCGGTTGGAGCAGTTGAGGGGCACGTGGGTGCTGTGACAGGTGGTGCAATGCTGCAAGACCAGGAGCACCTGAAAGCGCTGCACTGGGCACGCTGCCTGCTTGTCCACTGCCGCCATTCGCTGCAGCCGTTGCTGCTGTTCCGACATGGATGTCTGTGTGCTGCCGGCCAGTGGCGTGCATGTAAGCTGCCCTGGCCTGCTGGATCAGTGGCCAGCTGATTGCCACCTGTATCTGTGCTCCATCAGGGGAGCGGGACAGAGGTAGGCCAAGCAGACCGAGCACATGCCGGCCCGAGGGGTGCCCTGGCCCGTAGTCGTGGTCCCCTGCGTTGCGACATGCGCTGTGGGATGACAGCACCAGGCCCCCCTCCATGCCGGGCTGGCAGGGCGCGTCAATGGTGAAGAGCGGGGCAGGGTGGGCCCTGTCATGCGGTGTGCTGTCCATCACCATGGACACAACACCCTGAATCAGCCAGGGCAAATGAGAAGCAGCCGTGTGCAAGTGGAAGACGGGCAGGCACAATCCGTCTCTGATCTCTTGGACTGCTCACCCTTTCTGCATGTCACTGGTATTGTGGTGTTTTCTAAGCGCTACATTCCATGCTTGTAACATGGAAGGTGCTCATGAAGTTGAACATCAGCTGTCCTGACCTACAACCAAGCCAAGAATAGACATTAAGCCTGACTGGCAGAGGGTCCCAAAAACAATCGTCCTGCTTTGTGCTGTTGAAGCGGTCTATCTATTATCTACGTTACCTGCATGGCGCTGTTGGTGAAGTGGTGAGGTGCCAGGCAGCCAAAGGGCGAGCCAAGGGCCAGGACTGGCTGGCCAGGAAAGAGCAACCCTGCCACCTCCGCACCACACGCAGGCGCAGTGCAGCCACGATCGTTGCAGCAGCATGACGCTGGTTGGCTGTGGCCCGGCTGCAGCTGGCACGCCTGCTGCTCCAGCGCCTGCTGTAGCAGCTGCTGTGGCACCGGCTCCACCGGTTGCAGCACTGCCAGGCAAGCACTGACGTTGGGTGGTGGCGGCAGGGGCTGGGAGCCACAGCGGGCAGCGGTGAGGAGGTGGCCGAGACGGTTCTGTGGTGTGCGTGCGGCCTCGGCCCCGCCTATGTTGCCCAGGCCCCAGGCAAAACCCCAGCCGCCCTGTGCCCCGGCTGCACTGCGCACATCGTCCAACATGCTGCTCAGAGCTGCTGAGGCTTGTGGAACCACGACAAACCCCTTGAGCTGACACGCCAGGGGCAGCAGCCCGCCAGACTGCTGAGGGTCCTTGACACCATGGTGCTGTTGTTGATATGGTGACGTAGTTGATGATGTGCTGTTCAAGGTGGTCTGGTGGTTGCTGTGATGATCCCGGCTAGGGCTATAGTGCCCTGGTGGGTGGGATGTGGGGGTGGTTCCAATTGGAGTTGGCGCGATGGGCAGGTGCAGGCTGATTTGTAGGTCTACACCTGGGCGTGGCTGTGTGCTGGTGACAGGGGAGCCGTCTGGACCGAGGACGGCTGGCTGATGCTGTTGCAGGGCTGTGTTAAGTGCTTGCTGTGCTTTGATGTCCACGAGAGGCCAGAGCAAGGAGGTGGGGGCCAGAACAGACACCTGTGGGCAAGGTAGGATGGCGAGCGCTCCAGATAAAGCCTTTCGTCGAAGCTATTCCAACTACTGCTTATCAACCCATCAGCCTGCAACACTTGTGTCACGTAGCGCATACCCAAGTGTATTGACCCAAGTGCATTGTGGCCATAAGGGCTTTCTGTGGCAGGTTCATGAACTGTAGTGCAGAACAGGTAGTGCTCTCCATATCCTTGGGCAGCTTCTGATTGACATTCGGCTTGGGAACATGAAAACATGACGGTGAACCAAGGGAGAGCTAGGGTTCCAAGGTCAGGGTTCGACGTCTGTTTCACCCACGTCTGCATCGCCTCCGGGCTCCTGCGACTCCGAGACGATTACCACTGCTGATGCCGAGAGCACGATGTTTTTCCCATGCCTGCTGAAGAACCTTTGCGGTCCCGCACTGACATCTTGGCTGCGTACAGCAACGAGCCCTGTGATGGCATGCTGCTTGAGCATTCTCAGAAATCCAAGTATGCAGAAACTGGACACCCAAGCAAAAGACAACCCTGAGAAGTTACGAAACGGTTACGAAACGCTCCGGTTTGGAATGCGCTCGATGGTGGGCTGCTTGTTTCGTGGACGTCTTAGACAGCAAGGTTGACGCCTACCTAACAGTGTCACCGTTGTCCCGGAAAAGCAACCCTGGGGCCCAACTGTCACTCATGCAGGCACATTCCATGAACTAAGCAGCCAGATTCAGGCAACATTCAGCCCATCATGGACCACAAGCGCCCCAGTGGAGGGCCTGGGTCAGGGCCTGGCGCAGAGGGACCACCATTCAAACGTTTGCATGGGCTCAGCCAGGACATTGACAGCATGCTGGAAGACATGGTGGAGGATGACATGGAAGGACCCTTGCAACCGGATGAGGATTTCAATTTGGAAACTGGAGAGGCTGGCCGGAATTGGAGGCGGCCTGAACCTGCACCTTTGGACCCCAACAGCAATGACATCGGTGAGATATGAGAATCGACCAGGGTTGCGGTCGCTAGACGTCGGGGGGAGCGTTATGGCAAACGAAGCGGCTGCGTGATGCTGTGCAACAGTTGCCCTCTTCGAGTCGCAGCATTTCAAACACGATTTCAAAACCACGCAGGTCCGGATGTCAGACTCCATCCCACATCCCTTTCCATGGCCTCTGCTGTGCAGTGTTTCAGCAGCTGGAAGTAGATTCCTACACGTCCTCACCCATGGAAGGCATGGACTTGAACAAGGCACTGCATCAAGTGCCAATTGTGCGCATGTTCGGTGTCAACGACAACGGTGAGCCTTGGGCACGACATGTGCACATGTCTACAGCCGCAGATGCTCACAGCATTTTGTATCACATGTCCACTACCCACATGTCCACAATCCTTCCTCGTATGCATGCGTAAGCAATGCATAAGAGCAACGTGTACATGCATCACAACCGTCATGGCTGGTTGAGCCCGGCTTGTAAAGGCTCAATAGCTGCCTGATTAGCTGGCCATGTGCTGCAGGCCAAGCATGCCTGCGCCTGCCAATCCCACCAGTCAGCAGCCAGCTTCCTTGAATGATGGTGTGTAAGCTGCTCTTTTGTGCGCAGGCAACAGTGTCTGTGTGTTTGTGCACGGGTTTCAGCCCTACTTTTTTGTTGAGATGCCGTCCCGTCATGACTTCTGCTCAGAGGATGTGGACACGCTACAGTCAGTGCTTAATGTGAGGCAAAGGGCAGAGCAGGGTGGAGAAGGGCATGCACCGAGCAACTGGGCCGTGCCTGTCATGTCAGCACATGCTTAGATGGGCACGAGCCCAAGTACCCTGGTATGATGAAGTTTGGCCCGCCGTCAGGAGGAGTGCCAAGCGTGTGATGCATAGTACAAGCTGTCTCAGCCCATCACGACATGCCTTGGCTTGTCATGAGAAGCGCCAGGCATGCACAGTACCAGCCAACTCAGCCATGTCTGACCTGTGTGTGCCACATGGGAGGTGTGGTTTGCTATGTGCCACATGGGATGCGTGGTGTGGTGTGTGTGGCCAGGAGCGGCTGTCCAACAAGACCAAGGAAGTAGGACCGGCGGTGGTGCGCATCGAGCAGTGCTGCCAGGCCAGCATTTGGAACTACCAGGGCGGGGTCATGCGCACATTCCTCAAGATAGTCATGGCCCTGCCGAACCTGGTCGCGCCATGCAGATGTGAGTCACCACACAACTTGGTATAATGACGTGTGCAGGAGCAGCACCGCCCGGTTTCATGCCTCATGGCTCGTGCTCCTAGGCTCAGCCGTGAATGCAGGGATGGTGTCACAGGCATGTCTTTGTTGGCTGTTGTGAGCAATGATGTAGCTGCCCTGCAGCCACTAGCCGTACCGTCTGTGTCATGAGCCATAGCTCAGCCCTCAAATTGCCTGGCCTGTATTGCCGCAGCCATGTTTGAGGGAGGCTTCAGCACCCCCAGAATGGCGGCTTTTGCGGACCCCAGCACCACCTACGAGAGCAATGTGCTGTTTGCTCTGCGCTTCATGATCGACACGGGAGTGGTGAGTGGGAGCGGACACAAGGCCGAGTGCAGAACAATGGTGAGCTGTCAGGATTATCAAACAAGGCAAAGTCAGTGTTGGCTCATTGGTGGGGTGTAGGAGGTGAGAATGTTTGTCCAGGTGAGTGGGACAGCTGCAGCACCAAACTCAAGCTCATGTGCTGGAAGGCACAACTCGTACTGGCCTGAGCCGCTCGCTTAGGCACCCTGATGATGTGTTGGTGCATCCAGGCAGTGTGGGCACATGGGCAGGCAAGCATTGGCTTCCATGCGCTCATGCTTATCCTGCACATTTGTTGCAGGTGGGCGGCAGCTGGGTGACTATCAAGGCTGGCAAGTACAAGCAGCCCATCAAGCCCCTCACGTACTGCCAGATAGAGGCACATGTGCGGTACACGGACTTTGTGGCACACCCCGCGGAGGGTGAGTCAGGGGCAAGGAGGGGCACACACAGTGGCAGCGCATGCTTTTTTCGGATTGTACTGTTGTGCTACTGTGGATTGTTGTTGTGTACTTTTGCCCAGACGCATAACAGCCTAGTAAACAGGACATGTGTGGTCATGCCGCTACACAGGGGAGTGGAGCCGCGTGGCGCCGTTCCGCATCCTGAGCGTAGACATCGAGTGTGCGGGGCGCAAGGGGCACTTCCCCGACGCAAAGCTCGACCCCGTAATCCAGGTAACGGACTGCACGTGTTCTGTCACTGCCACTCACTCTGGGTTTCGTTTGCTTATCAGGCAGACAAGCCACTATCCAGCGTACCAGGTTGTGGCCAGCACACAAAACATGCTCGTGAAATGTGGTGCAAACACAACTTATGGCAAACTTATGACTTGTGCCACATCAGCATTAGTCAGGGCTCGTGATGTACCAGTGGTGGATCTCGCTATGCTATCCCGGAGTTTGCCTGATTGCGCTCCATGTGCTGTGTGCTACGGGCGTGCAGATCGCTAGCATGGTGACGGTCCAGGGCCAGTCGCATCCCGTGGTGCGCAATGTGCTCACACTGGGCACGTGTGCCAGCATTGTGGGAGCGGAGGTCATGTCCTTTGACAAGTGAGTGGTATCGTAGCTGGGTTTAGGGGCGGTTGGACTAGAGGCAGGCCCAAGCCATGCCTTTGTCGGGTTGGGTGTTGTTACATTCAGCCGTCAGTTCAACACGGCTGTTCAGTATCTCGAAAGTCAAACTGTAGCATCCAACTGATGCATCGCAAGTCAGACGAGCGATGCATCGCAAGTCAGACGAGCGTAGGACCAGCCCGCATACCTGCCCCTTTCAGCCTGAGAAGAATGCCCTTCACCATATGATCAGTCCATACTTCAGAGCTTTGTTTCCTTTCCCTAGCGTTCATGACCTGACGGTGCATATAGATGTCAAGACAGTCACTATTTACTTCCACCGTTTCCAACTTAACCGTTACTTACTGAGTGTGGATCTGATTTTCTAGACACTGAAAAGCCTCGGGCTGAAGCTCAACTGCAACAACAACATAGAAACGGCCGCAAGATGGGGCACTGCATTGTTCAAATTCCGGTGGCGTGTGCTCTGCTCTCCTGTGACTGCGTCTTGGCCTCTTTATTCCCCCGTATGCCATGTCAAGTCAGGTAGGGCTATGCCTTGTGCCTTGTTCGCCCGCATGCCATTCAAGTAGGGCTATGCCTTTCCTTCTGCCAGGCAAGGCCGAATTGCCCTCTGCAGTCTAGATGTTTGGGGCTGCTTGAGCACATCTTTGACCCTCCTGCGGATGCTTGTCCTGTGGTGCTCAGTGAGAGGGACTTGTTGCGGCGCTGGCGCGACCTGCTGCTAGAGACAGACCCTGACATCATCATTGGCTACAACATCATCAACTTCGACCTGCCGTACCTGTTCAACAGGGCTGAGGTGGGATGGACAGGAGCAGGCCATGTCAATCAGCGGGGCAGCGAGGCGAGGGCCGGGTTGGTCATGATTCCAAGGCAATGCAGCAGTCTCTGGCAGTTCTTGTGCGAGCCTGAGAGCTCAACTTGTTACATGCAGCCCTGAAAAAAGCTTCTGATGAGCGCAGGTGACTGGGATGAAACTAGGGTGGCCATCAATCCAAGCAACAATCTCAGGCATTAAGCCCAAGTGCTCTTGATGATGCACGCAGCCCTGACGATAACACAATAACAAGTAGTTGTGTTAATGACCATGGGCGAATATTAATCGGATCGCAAACCTCATTACTGTTCTGGTTCATGAAACACATGCAGCTCTTATCAATAATCAATGCAGCCCTGGAACCATGGCGAGTAGCAAGCGAATGGAATCTTGACGCTTTCTTGTTTGGCGAAACACATGCAGGCGTTGAAAATTGATTCAGAATTCAACTTTTGGGGTCGGGTGCGCGGCGTCAAGTCCAAGATGCGCGACACCCAATTCAGCAGCAAGGCTTACGGCACGCACGACTACAAGGACATCAGCGTGGACGGGCGCGTGCAGCTGGACATCATGGTGGCAGTGCAGAGGGAACACAAGCTGGCAAGCTACAGGTAGGCACTGCACTGGGCCATGGAGAAAAGTTCTTTGGGGGCTGGGATAGCGTGTTGTGAATTCAGGCAACTGCAGGTGGACGTGCAAGATGCGACATTTGCCAACTGCGGCTGAACCCACCGCTAATCCTTGCTCTCAGTCAAGGCAAATGCCACAACTGTGTGGTGTCCTACTTACCCTCCTGCAACATTCTAACCTACGCCTTGTTGTCTGGGTAGTGGCAGCCTCCACACCCGCCTACAGTACTCTGACCCAGGGGTTCAGCTGGCCTCTGAACGTGGCTTGAGGTGTTTGCAGTTTGAACGCTGTGTCCGCTCACTTCCTGGGCGAGCAGAAGGAGGACGTGCACCACTCCATCATCTCGGACCTGCAGAACGGCAACGAGGAAACACGCAGGCGTTTGGCTGTGTACTGCTTAAAGGTGTGAGAGGTTGAGAAGGAGGGGGGATGAGGGTGTGTGGGTGTGGGTGTGGAAAGGCGTTGCCCATGATGTTGTCCATGACATGCATGGTAAGGGACGAACTGCCTCAAAGACGAAAGCCATGTTGGCCCATGTTGTGACAAAAAGGCCTCGAGCAAGAGGGAAAACATTCTCTGGAAAAGAGCGAAGAGAGCGGCATGGGAAATGAACACGGTGGCTGTTTGACCAAATTGCACGAACCCCCACTGTCCCTGCCGCCCACACCCTGTTGCTTGCCCCTGTCCAGGACGCATACCTGCCCCAGCGGTTGCTAGACAAGCTGATGGTCATGTACAACAACATAGAGATGGCCAGGGTGACGGGCGTGCCCGTGAGCTACCTGCTCACCAAGTGAGTGCCAGGCTCGGGCCAGCGGGGCGATGCCGCGTGTCCGACCAGACGGGACTGGTCAGGCTCTGGCTTGCAGTCATGATCATGGTACACTGCGAGCCTCCTCAAGGTCTGGTGAAACACAGTCATGAACTGGTGCTGGGTGCAACAAGTTGACATGTAAGGCCAGTCCCTAGGAACTGGTGCATTCGTAGGTCTCATGTAACATGCATTCAATGATTCATTAATACGCTGTCAAAGTGGACGATTTTGCCCGGCCTGGTAGGCAACACAGTCCTGGATTGCTTTGTGAGCATGTCATTCAAGTGTTGTACCTGCTGAGGTGACAAATCAGGCCATGCCCTTGGGGCCCCACCCCTCACACGGTCGCCCACCTGTGCAGTTGTAACCCCTTTCCCTTCACCTTTCTTGCTATCACCACGAACCCTAATTGCTTGCCTCCCAGGGGTCAGTCCATCAAGGTGTACAGTCAGCTGCTGCGCAAGGCGCGCACCCGGGGCCTGCTGCTGCCCAACATCAAGGTGCAGGGCGCGCCCTCGGACGCAGTGGGCTACGAAGGGGCCACAGTCCTCGAGCCCAAGATAGGGTACTACGACCAGCCAGTGGCCACGCTCGACTTTGCCTCCCTCTACCCGTCCATCATGATGGCGCACAACCTGTGCTACTCCACACTGGTGCCGGCAGAAAGGTGTGTCCTGTGTGCCCGAGCTATGTTGCGAAACCAAAGTCATGATCTGAAGCCTGCTGAACCCCTTGCTTCCCGCGCCCAGCTTGCAGCCCTGTTTGGGTTCGCTCCCAGGAAGCTCGTATATCCTGCAAGAGTCCCGCTAGCCTGCCGGCCTCTGTGTGACCCAGGATGAGGTTTGTGTTTGAGCATTACAAATGCCGTCCTCATCGTTGTGTGGCATTAGAAATGTTGATGTGTGTGAGGCTGACACATCATCCAGTTCCCAGAGAATCGAGCCTGAGTACTGTGTTGAGCCGATTGAATCAACGACGGCAGCATGCACTGCGGGCCCTCCCTGGCCGGACTGATCTCAGTGCGTCAGGTCGCAGGCCTGATAACCTGTTGCAGTGCGGCTCGGCAGTGAATGTGCTGTTACGTAACAGAATTCAGATCAGTCTTCACAGCCACATCGTAACGCTGACTTTGAATCCGTGGCAAACACACAGCAACATGGGCAATCCCGGCTGTGGCATTGCGCCCCATGGGAGTGGTCCTCTTGCTGAAGCCTTGGATGGCACACAAGGCTGTTCTGCGTGTGCGTATGTGTCCAGAGCACGTGAGATGCCTCCTGAGGACGTGACCGAGACCCCCTCCAAGGACTGGTTTGTCAAGCCGCACCGATACAAGGGGGTGCTGCCGGAGATCCTCGAGGAACTGCTGGGGGCAAGGAAAAGGTGAGCCGGGGGAACGGGAGCCGAGTGGTCACGCACTGCCAGAGCTCTGTGTGTGTGTGTGTGTGTGTGTGTGTGTGTGTGTCACGAGGGTTACAAGGAGGTCGGTGCCTGTGTTACACACTACAAGGGGACAGCTGATAAGCAAACAACAAGGGGTCTCAGGCCCTATGTAGCAAGCTCTATGGTATGTTCAACTTCTGCAATGACCAACTCCTGAATGGCTGCCATGTGCAGCCTGATCTGTGCAGTCATCACAATCAATAAGTGAAAAGATGCAGTCTTGCAGCACGGCAGCATGCCTAGCACAGGCGCCAATCAGATATAACTTTGTGGTTCAAGCCATGTGGGAGTTGCAAGGAAGCGCCCGTATCAAGTGCAATTAGAGAGGAAAAGGAAGAGCAACGGCACCAGGGTGGTGCAATGGGCGTACAACAGAGCCCGTCAGGCGACGCCTGACTGCATGTGCCTGGCCTGCTCTGCTCTGCAGGGCCAAGGCCGACCTGAAGGCCGAGAAGGACCCGTTCAAACGCGCCGTGCTGGACGGGCGACAGCTGGCCCTGAAGATCAGCGCCAACTCTGTGTACGGCTTCACAGGTACGTTGCATGGAGAGGAGCGGGTGCAGGAACAGCTGCCTGGCTGGCCCTGAGTGGTGTGGGCCAGTGGCCAGGGCAGCGGAGGCCCACCTGTGCTCATTTCTAAGAAAGAAAGAAAGAAAGAAAGAAAGAATATGCATATATAAGGAGGCCGGGCGGCCCCCATGACGACTTGATTTCACCAGCCTCCTTGTTATCGTGTTTATATTCAAGATAATCGGTGCCTAGGGCAGCCCTGTTTCTGCCAGCTTCCAGCTTTGTACAGAAGGTGCCGCTGCAGCCAACGCACAGGCAGTCGTGTTGATGTGCAATGTACTCCAGGCAGTCGTGCTGATGTGCCTGCTTCTCAGCCGTGTCACACAACGCAATCAATTTGCTATCCCAGGTTCTCCCCTGAAAGCGTCCATGTGTGTCTATACCTGGATTGTCTGCTCGCGGACTGACCCTGCATCTGGTGCCCACGTGTGCCAGGTGCCACCATTGGCAAGATGCCGTGCCTGGCCATCAGCGCCTCCACCACCGCCTACGGCCGCACCATGATCATGCACACACGGGAGCTCGTGCAGCGCACGTACACACGCGCCAACGGGTGAGCAGCACAACACGCAACGATACGGATGTGACCACCACACTGCCTCTTGAAGAGGGGCTAAGGCTCAGGGGCGGTCACGGGGCCCGACAACAAAGAGGGATTGCAGCACTTACACGCGCGCCAGCGGCTGAGGAAAGCAACACCCCATAAACATGATGGAGGGGATTGGCCACGATAGAACCTACGAAGGCAGCGCACGAGCGCAGCAGTTGATGCTTCCTGCCCTGTGGCGGAGGGCCATGGGTAATCATGCAGGTCGACCAGGGCTTTGGCAGCCGTGAGAACATGGAACCAACTTTGACCAAGAGCATTTCAAAACCATCACGTGCTTCTTTGCACCCCAATGTTGTGTCATCTGCCAAGAGGCCCTATTCACTCGTGGCACTGCTTCACTTGCACACCTCCTGCCCCACGTCGCTCCACTCTCGTGTGTTTGTGGTCACACTTCAGGTACGAAGGGGATTGTGAAGTCATCTACGGAGACACAGACTCTGTCATGGTCAACTTCAAGGTGGGATAGGGCTAGGACATGGGTACGGTCATGGCACATGGAGGATAGGTTTGGCCGTACCATAGGCCAAGCCACGTTTTGGAAATTGGTACTGTACCACTTGGTTGTTATCTCATGCAGTGCTCTCTAGTGGCCTCTGCAGGTCGGGAGAGGATGAGCAGCGGAGGGAAATGTTGCCATGCAAGAGTGTACTGCCTTGCATGAGTGCAGCATGTTGAGTTGTGATGGGAAATGGACAGACGTGTCACCAGGTGTGCGTGTGTGTGATCTGCTGCGTGTTCATGTCAGGTGGCGGACATCCGCCGCGCCATGGACCTGGGCAGGGAGGCAGCGGAGTTCATCACCACAACATTTATTCAGCCCGTCAAGCTAGAGTTCGAAAAGGTGAGAGTTCCAGTGGCCATCCATTGCCGACGGCTGCTTCTGCATTTCCATGTCTGTTACTTCCATTCACATGGCGTGCTTAACATGCCCTCGTGTGTCTGGAGGGGTTCACATTTGCATTGGGGGCGCTCTGTGGCGCAGTGAGCCTGTGTGCCGCTTCACGTCGCGACCGGTCGTTCACGCTGTACGGAGCAACAATGAGATGTGCTGCCAGTGTGTGTTGCGTGCAGGTGTACTTCCCTTACCTGTTGATGAACAAGAAGCGCTACGCGGGCCTGCTGTGGACGCAACCGGACAAGTACGACAAGATGGACAGCAAGGTGGGAGAGCAAGGGGTCGGGTGGGGGGAAACGCAACAAGGCAGGTGGGATGACCTGGAATGTCATCATCAACTCTGGCTAGTTGTTTTGTTTGGGTAAATACAGAAAAGTCGGATGGGTGTGCAGGTGGCATGATGTTGTAACAGCCTCCATACAACCACAATAACAAACCAAGTACACTGTACAAAGGTGCACACAGTGCGAGACGTTTCTGTGTGTCCCTGTCCTCTGCCTTTTCCCGCAGGGCATTGAGACTGTGCGTCGCGACAACTGCCTGCTGGTCAAGGACGTGGTGACCACCTGCCTCGAGTACATCCTCATCCAGCGCGACGTGAAGGGCGCGGAGCACTACGCTAAGAGCGTCATCAGCGACCTGCTGCTCAACAAGATAGACCTGTCACTGCTGGTCATCAGCAAGGTATTGGAATGACTTGGCGACTGACTTGAACTGGAGAGAGTGTTAGGATGCGTTGATTAGTTGCGAGCAGCAGGGTGTGAAAGCCTGCTAGTGATCCAATGCGCCAGCTGTTCGGATTTGTGACAGTGCAGAGTCTGGATGCCCTGAAACCAAGAATGACCCGGTTAAGAATCCATGTGGTTGCACTGTTTGGCTTAAGGCTAGCCTTGTCTTAACCTGCGCCCTTGGCCTTGTTCTATCCGCGTGTCTTTGCTCAGAGTCTTTCCAAGGACACGGAGGACTACGACAATGCCTCCGCACACGTGGAGCTGGCCAAGAAGATGAAGAAGCGCGACCCCGCCACCGCGCCGCAAGTGGGCGACAGGGTGCCCTACGTCATCATCAAGGCGGCAAAGGTGGGACACCGGCACCTTGCTCGCAGCACTGTGCAGCCGTCCTGCACCAAGTATCCTCCCGATGACAAGATTGTCGTGTTCTCATTTCACGACTGGATTGGATGCGTGTTGGTTGGGCCAAGCCTGACTTGTGTTGATCATCAAGGCAGCAAAGGTACTGGGGCCAAGGCAATGCAACTACAGCACTGTGTGGCCATTCTGCTCTCAGCAGTTATTTTGACAATCTTGCCGTGTCTTCATTGCACCATTTGAACTGAAACCGCTTTTGCTGGGCAAAGGCAGCATGTGTTGATGGCCACGCAGAATCCTGATCAAAGCCTCTCCCTTTGGCCACACCTGGGTCAGACCCCGGTCATCCTGGTCTTATCTTTTGGCCTGGCCTGGCTTATCCTTGGCCCTGTTTCGCCCTGTGTGGCTGTCCTATCAGGGCGCCAAGGCGTATGAGAAGGCGGAGGACCCCATCTTTGCGCTGGAGAATAATTTGCCCATTGACACCAACCACTACCTGGAGCACCAGCTGAGCCAGCCCCTCACGCGCATATTCGAGGCAGTCATGCCCAACCCCAAGGAGCTGCTTACAGGTGCGGGACAGGACTGCTTGTGCACGTGCCATGCAACTGTTGTCAGGCGAGGAGGCTGTGAGGCAGCGCCGCAGGCACAGTCTGGCTATGATTCCACCACTCCGTCACGCTTGTGTACTGTGTATTCCAACACTGCCTTGATCATATTGATGGCATATCCGGGCAATATCGATGGTATGCTTACATGAATGTTTGAAAGCACCTTCAAGGTGGCCTAGGCAGCTTCTTGCTCCTGCCCTTCGTTCCATCGGTCTGGTGTCACGGCAGCACTTGCGCCACTTAGTTGCAGGGGACCACACTCGATCCATCATGGTGTGCACCCCCTCGAGCAGCCTAGGGGGGATCATGAAGTTCGCCAAGGTGAGAGCCTAGGAACACAGATGCCAGGGCAGGCCCAGAGGTGGGACCATGCACTGGTTAGACGCCTTCACTCTTGGGGCTCAGACGACTGTTCCTGACTTCGGTTTGGTGCTGATGTCGTGTTGTAAACCCTGACACGGGAGAAGGGACACAACTCTAGTCCACCAATGTCGTCAAGCATGGCATGCCACAATTGCCGTATAGCTCTTCTGCCTCACAAGTGTGGGTTTGGCCAGTGGTGCTTTGTCGCACCCTGTCCCTCTCAGCTGAATCCGCTGCCAGCTGACAGGCCAACCTCTCACCTCACTCCTGCATTGTCATTGACAGGTCAAGCTGTCCTGCCTGGGCTGCAAGGCGCCCCTCACACAACCGGGGGAAACGTCACTGTGTCAGCACTGCAAGCCCAAGTGAGAAGGGGGAAGGAGTGGGCAGCAGAACCCCGGAATGTCAGGACGTTCTACCAGGAATGCCATGCCAGAGGGTGCCGTCAGTGTGCAGGGTCTGACACAACTTGCTTGTTTGGAAAATAATTCAACCAGGGAGCGTTTGTCTGTTTCTGTTTGTTGAAAAGAGTGAACAGTCGCTGTTTCTCCTGCTCGAGTCTGAATTGCTGAGCTATTGCTTATGGAGGGCCTTTGAGCGTGCCTGTCTGCTTGGCTACATGGCATAGGCAGCGGTCGAAATATGGTATTGTGCCTGCCTGGGCAACAACGACACGTCTTGTATGCACGATGTGTGGCTGCACACAGGGAGGTGACGATCTATCACAAGGCGCTGTCCATCACCACGGCCCTGGAGCAAAGCTACAACGCGCTGTGGAGCCAGTGCCAGCGCTGCCAGGGCTCACTGCACCTGGACGTGCTCTGCAGCAGCAGGGACTGCCCAATCTTCTACAGGCGGAAAAAGGTGAACAACACCCAGCTTCATTGGGTGCAGCAGACAGCGCCTGGGCGACTCTGTTCAGTGTGAAATCCATTGTGTCGTTTCGCCGTAATTGTACAGGTTCGCAAGTCTTTCTCAGATTTATTTGTTGCTGTGTTGTGCATACAGGTTCAAAAGGACTTGAACGAGGCACAGGCTGCCTTGTCTAGGTTTGAGGACTGGTAGAAAACACATTTGACTCATGCGTGTGGGCTGTGGTTGGCGACAGTTGGCAGCAGCCAATGGTGCCCAGGCCGCTCACGGCAACGGACATGGTACCATCTGATACCAGAAGCTGACTTGTGCCATGGGCTGTGAGCTGCGGCTTCCATGCATGAGCAGGACTTAGAAAAAAGTAGTAGGCATTCATTGCGGCTTGTTGGGGTCTGCAAGCTTTCTACTGGCGAGTAGGCAACCCCATCCAAGTGTGCTGCACTTGCAGTGGTTGCCTGGCTAACGCCTCTAGGCAGGTCTGCTATTTGATTGGCAGAGGCAGTGATCAAGACAGGCAGCCTTGTGTAGATCCAAGCCACAGAACATTTCAATGCAGGGTTGTCCTGCCAAGGGATGCTGTTTGACAGAGCAAACTCCCTTGGACAGGCACAGCGAACACAGCCAATTAAAAAAGATGTGTGCCTGTCTGGGACAATTTGACGGGTTCATGTGGTGACTGTTCGCGTGTCCTGTTGTACTGACTGATGTGAACACTGATGGGAACACTCACTACGCTTCTTGCCACAACAGAACGTAGGAGGGACAGGTCTTAAGGTTGCTGATGTTCAGTATTCATTTGAACCTGATACTGGTTGTGGTGCGTCTTGCCTCTGTGACGTGGTACCTTCTGGACTGACTTCCGTCTCGGTTTTGTCCGCAAGCTGATTCCTTCTCATTGGACGTGCTTGTCAGGTAAGGCGAGTTGGACTGGGACCATTAACTGACTTAGCCTTATGGAACTCAACAAGGTTAGCTTGGCAACGGTGCCGTTTTTGTGATTAGAGGAACGCACTAGATGGCAAACTTGTTTGCATCCCTGAGACCTTGCTGTGGCTGTAATGCAAGGCCTTTTCTCTCACTGCCAGAAGCGATAACAAAACAGTGGCTCATCCTGAAAAGCATGCAAGTTTGTACAAGACAAAGAATTACATGGACTGGGCTGTTGCCTGTACCAGGGAGCACACACACACACACACACACACACACTACTGCACAACGTGGCCGTTTGATCCATGGACGAAACCTAAAGAAGCACTGAAGGCCATGGGCACAGCATGGCGGAAAAGAACTTGAAAGAATGCGCCTGCACACACCTTGGGGACACATCCTGAAACAGTGTCAGCAGTAAGGTCTGTCGGCAGCGTCTTGTAATTCAGTACGTCCAAGATGGACTGCGTTCGACATGAGCGAGCCCTTGAGGGCATAGTGGACCACTACACAGTACACGCCCAACCCAATTCTCACTCAATCGCCTTCACCTGAAATGTGGACCTTGCAGTCTCAGCAACACACTGACAGGACAAAAGAAGCTGCTTTGTAGCTGGGTGAGTGTGTAGATGTACATGGTGCGCTGCACTGCATGTGCGCGTTTGTTCGATCGGTTGCCATTCGTGAGTCACGCCGTTGGTCATGCAGAGGGGTCCTGGTATGCCCATGTCATGGTAGTCAAGCGTCATGGGGACAAAGAAGCAGTGATCAGGCGCGGCGGCGTGCCAGAAGGACACCAGTCAGCGCTCCAGCAGCAATAGCGCCCACAAGCACCGGGGTGTATGGGCGCACGGCTGTCAGGTATGGTTGTGCCGCCTGCGGTGCATTGTCGATGGTGGCATGTCAAGGGTGTCGCACCAGAATGTGCAGTTACGGTATTGGGTCAAATCTGAAGTCAGTCAAACATCCCTCAAAGCCAGAAAACTCAGGTCACTTTTGTGCGCTTTGTCTCAGATATCCATCCTAGAGCCTTGGTGGTGGTGGAAACTCCGGAGTGGCGTCCGTGCATCCCTGAAAACTGACTAGCTGTCCTGCGCACGGAGCCCAGCTTCGCCTGTTCGCTTGGGCTCTGGTAGGGTTTACACATTCTAAACTGATGCGTACTTACGGTGTACGCATCGTGGCTCTTCGTGTTGATGAACGACTGGCTGTTGGCCAGAGCTTGCTTGCCTGTAGCCAAGGCGCAGGCGACAAAGCTGCGAGACAGACGGCCACGGCAAGAACAAGAGTTGTCGCGCTTGCAGCGTTGAGCAACACGAGCTGCCTCTTTGTCGGTTGGTTCCTTACCTCCTGGTCTCCTTTGTCTGCGGGGCGACGGCAACGGCGGCCATGTTTAAGATGGGCTGAGGTTTAGCAAGTGACCGGTGGTTTAGTAGCGATGTTCGCAGAGAGATTTGTACAGCACAGTGGTGATTGGTGGGCCAGTGCAGTGGTGTAGGTTTTGTACCTCCGACACATCAAAACCCGACAGGTGCCTTTAAAGTGCGGATCCAACGGATGTGTGTACTCACTTAGATGAGCGCGGTCAACACGCTGGCCTGTATGGATGGTGCTGGTGTGGATCAAGCATACAACACCAAGTTCGACTGCCAATGTCTACGGAGACGTGCAAATTGTAGCTTTCGCATGGGCTTTAATGCCAACAGACTGCTGGAGCTCTGGGACCTGGAGACACCCTCTGCGCTGCAGGCCAGGTCGGGCTGCATCAGTGTCACAGAGATGGCTACGGATTGATGCTTGCGGAGCTTAATCATGCTGTTTCATGTTATGTGTGGGCCAGTCCTCCAGGCAGTGTCCCACACTGGTTGCAATAACAGTCAAAGGAGGAAACGGCCATGACAGTGTGGTGCATTGCTCACATGAATGAGACAGTCTTGGCCGTCCGTCCATCATAAGGGAGTAGCATTAACCCAAACGGCCCAGCAGGGATGCACTACCCTCTACGATTAGAATGGTACACGAATTGCAACCAGCTCGGGAGGTATGGAACAATCGTGGTCAGAAATGGTCATCCTATGGCATGCAATGTCCGGATCACATGCGCTCATTGCTGGCATGCAATCTCTCTCTTTTTAGGAACAAGCCTTGCGCCCGATGGTTGTTTGACACTGGCCCGCTGAGAAGAGGGCTGTCTGAAGCCTTCTTTCCCCAGGGCCGGACATCCGCCATGACCTGCATGCATTGGGCAATTATGCTTCCAGCTCACGCCTGTTGAACGATGAATCCAGCTGCATAGCCAACAAGGCACAATGAAGCAGTTGGCACTCGGTGTGCACCATGTGCATCAAAACAGTGGATGATCAGGCCACACATGACAACTGCTGTGCTTGTGAGCAACATACATGTATAGCTTTTGCAACTTGAAAGCTAGTGTGGCGTGCTTGGTACGCAGGCTGGCCCATACACAGAACAGCTAGCCCACCACTCGCATCAACAGCGTATTCTATGTTTTCGTGCCCGCCAAACAAAGAATAACAACCAAGACCAACTCCCACCTTTGCTAACAAGTCGTCCACTGCAGGCATGGGTAGGGCACAAGCGAGCGCTTCACTTCCCAGAGCATGCTGGCCAGGCAACAGCGGAACCCCCTTGGCCACCACACCGCTATTCCTGGCTGGCGATGCCATTTTGCTGCCTGCTGGTGTTGGCCACGACACAGCCACAGGCGCCGTTGAGCCCTGCAAAGGTGACTGCAGTTCACCCGCTGCAAATGACCCACTATCCAACACTGGCGTTGGGCTGGCTTGCGAAACCTTCCCCTGGGGATCAGCCACGGACAGTCGATGGCCTGAGGATTGGGTAAGGCGATTACTGGCCCGCCGTCCGAAACGTGCACTGGACGCGTTAGGCACACCACTGCCGCCGGCTGCAGGTGTTGTGGCTGTTGTTGTGGCTGCGGTTGTGGCGTCTGCTGCAACCATTGCCTGCTGGTGCATGAACACGTGCATTTTCTCTAGCAAGTAAGCCAGCACACGTTCACGCTGGTCTGCGCTCAACTCCTCTAACCGGCCCGTGACCACAGTCATGCCCCCCGGCATGCGCAATTCCCCGTCACTGCCGCCGACTTCCCCGGTGACAATGTGCACATGGTGTGACGGAGAGCGTGTAGCTGTCACGTGTACTGGGGCAGCAGAGGTGCCCTGGCCTTCCTGGCCTTCAGCATTGCCTCCACTGGCATAGGGCTCGTCCATGGCCGCGTCGCCGTTCCGCACCATAGTGACAATCTTGCTCCGCACGTCTTCCAAGCACTGGGTTAAGAACCGCACTGTTGTGTCGTTGGATGTCAGGTTGGCATCGTTGACCGCGCGCGCTGCAGCCAGCCTCTGCTGCACCTGCGACAGCCAAGTATCCCCAGACATGCAACATGATTTCAGGCACAGAAGCAGAACGTACAACTACAAGCCACAAACAGTCAAAAGCACCGTATAGTATCACCACAGCACAGCCCGCGTAACATAGCAAGTGTTGCTAAACGTGGCTACGGTTGAAGCTTCGGGCTGTGTGCAGCACATGGTGCTCCACACACGGCAGCATGATGGCCCCTGCCTCTCTTGCTGTCACTCACCACCTCCATCTGGTGTGCCTGCTCCTGCGCCTGTAGCTTGCTCAGGTGCAAGTTCAGCTCCAGATCGGAGATGCGCTCCTCAAACGCCTGTGAACACAACACAAGCAATGGCCATTATGATAACTAGGCAGGGCAGTGATAGGGTATGCACGAACGGTTGCCATCGCACGAACGGTTGCCATCCCACAATACACGCTCAAATGTAAAGCCTGCTGTCAAAACGCTGTGACCCTGTTAGTTGTTCAATGCTTTTGCTGTCGATCCCACGCCATCAAAGCCAGACCTTATGCTGACTGGCTCACCTTAAGCATGGGTTGACTTGCGTCCTGCACATCGCCCTGCTCTTTGAGCTTGGCCAACTGCAGCAACAGGAAACACAACCCACACCCCTTCAGTTCATTAGCTGCTTCTTTACGCAAATCTTGATACAAACCATGCTATTGGAGTGAATCTGAGTCCATTGGAGTGAGTTTGAGTCAATGAGCCTTCCCAAACCTTCAAGCCCTCCTCGTTCTGCCATCAACCCTGGCGGTGCTGTCCAGTATCTCTCACCAGGCTCTTGATTGTCTTCTGGTAGACGTTGTTCCTTCTGGCCAGCTCTTCCTGGGTCTGTTTGCTGAGCGACAGCTGCTGGCGTAGGTCCTGATTCTCCTCAAGAAGAACCTATAGATGCACATCAGCTCCAAGGTCAGCAGCGTTTTGGGTGTGTCTAGCTCGAGTGACTGATGCAGAGACTGTATGGCTGATTGTGATTGGGTGTGATGAGTGTGAGCAGGACAAGGCGTGCACTAGCTGGAGCCAATGATGAGCGTACCGCCGTTAAGCATACGAGAAACTGATGTTCACAAGCCATTCGCTACTAGCGCCTTGACAACGAATCAAACGATTCCTGCAAGGACCACCATACATACAGCAAAGCGTTTCTGAAGGCACCCTACTGTGACTACCAGGGCAAGCACACCCAGATTGTGTGTGGTCTCACCATGTTTTTGTTCATGAGTTTCTCAGTCTGACGGCTCTGGTAGTGCAGCTCAATGCTCATCTGTTCGTTTTCCATGATGGTGCGCTTGGTGGTCATCTCAAGCTGATTGTCTGCAAACACCATCACCACTTGCGTTTGGCTCAACATGTGCATGGAGATGTGTGCATGGCAGTTTCATCCATGCATCATAGTCGCTTTACTCGTGCACGTCAACATATTGTTGCATTTGCCGGCCGTCAAGCAAAACACTATGTCAATACAAGAGTGATCATATGAACTGTGGCGCACCTGTGAGCTTCATCATTTGAATTTTTGTCTCCTTAATCTTCTGCATTGTCTCACGCTTCCACTTCTCCCTGTCCTGGATGTGCGACCGGTCAAGATCCCTGCAAATGACACAGTGACAACTGTGTACGTCAAGTATTTATGTACTGCATGAGGCGACCCGAACCCGCAATTCATGGGTCAATCCCAGCTCTAGCCCATTCAGCTTGACCGCGCCTCACGTGAGCCTGTATTCGTAGTCCTTAATCTTCACGGCAAGCTCCGCCTTGTATCCTGCCAGCTCAGCCTCCATGGCCTCCTTACGATCCAGAAAGTCCTGCAAAGACACATGGAGTGCGTGCCCAAGAAACAGCATGTGAAGCAGCAGGACTGGTCCTAGGTACTCTACAGTGATGGCATAGCACGGTGAAAATTCCATGAAACCTTTGTGCGTGATGGGTGGCAGGCTAGCTAGCTGGTGTGAAGGCCGTTGAGTGGCTGGGCACATGAGCCGTGAGGTGAAACAGTGAGAAAACGTTACGAACTTCCTGCTCAAATGCATGGCATGAGGCCAAGTTGCATGTCCTAGAGCTCGCAGATGCAATGGAGACTAAGACAAGCATCTGTAAAAGTCGGCTATGATTATATATTATAGGAGTACGTGCTAAGGATTTGGCAGTTGCTAAAAATTGTGGTCAAAAGCACTGTGGGTCTTACATATTGTATCTCACTCAAATCTTTCTGTGCATGTGCACGGGCTGCATGTCAGCGCACCTGCATGGCTTTTCCTTTTCTTTCATAGTCCGACAGGCTGTTGCGCAGCGCTTCTGCCTCCTTGTCCTTATCAGAGCGCAGCTTAGCCAGAGCAACCTGTAGGCGTAGCAGGCCAGAGGGAGGTGCCAGCGTGTCAAAGTGCTCACCAGCAAGCAAAACCAGAGGTGGCAGTGTGAAAACGCAACTCGATCAACGCGCTCCTGATAAGCTTATGATGACGGCGTCACGTTTGCATGCATAACCTAATGAACAGCCAGGGGGTATGAGTGCGCTTTGTGGTGTTGGATGAATAGCCCTTTCACCGCACGCCCTTTCAGAGCTATGACGTGCAGTTGCTTGCTGCTTAACTGGCATGCTTTGTGGTCATGCGATTGCTATCAGAGCTGCGGGCTTAGGAAAGAAGTCATTACCCCTTGCATGCTCATGCGGGTGTGACAGGAATAGGGGGTGGCAAAGCACGCACCCATGTTTTTGTATGCCTGCGCACCTCATGACCCTTCTTGAGCTCATCCAGCACATTGTTCAAATCATAGACTTTGGCTTCCAAGGCACTGGTCGTCAGAGACCTGGCTTTCAGCTCATTGGTTAAGAACTCGTTGATGTCACGCAGGTTCAGCTTTTGGGTTTCCAAATCCTCTGACAACTTGATGTTCTCAATCTGAAGGTGGTCACCATGCTCCTGGTACCTGCACATCGTCTGAAACACGCATTCTGGCCAGCTGGGCTGCAGAGGTGCCGGATATGTAGGACTTGCTACAGGTGGATCCTAAACATGTTAATGCAAGACGTTGACACCGACCTGCCAAGCTTGCTTTTGAGGTAGCCAATGACAAGCTCCTTTTCAACTAGCTCTCGCTCTGCTCCGTCATCAGCCTCTGCTGGCTCCTCTTTCTTCTTGCCATCGTCCTTCTTTTTCGGTGGCATTTTCCTGGGGCAACCAGACTATGATGAAGCGCTTCCAATATAAAAGCCCACGATGTTGCAGGCCGGTCAGATTGGACTATGATTGCTTCCGTACGGGGGGTTTACCAGGCAGTAGCATGTTCACTGTTATCGCCCAGAAATCATCCCGTCTCCATCAAGGGCAGAGTCAAAGGGAATCAGCAGCAAATGCGCCATACTGTGCTCACAGAAACGGGTCCGGTTCTGACGGCAGTTTATTGTTGGTGGCTTTGCCGGTTGTTGGGACCTTGACCTCGCGTTTCCCCAGCGACAGGGCTGGAACCTGGGCTCGTGCATTGCAGCTCAGACTTGAGCATTACTTTGATCGCTTTGCTGTGATTTCTGGAACCCCCAGCATCAAAAGCCTTGCCTGCGACTCTGCCACTTTCAGCGTGTGACTGGCACAACAGTCAAGCAATTAATCTTTGATTGAAACCACTGAAACCACCGCTTAGCAACATGGACGAGCAATTTGTCAAGAAACTGGAGTCCAGGGCGTACTACGCCGTGGTCAGGGCTTTGGCAGCAAGCAACAAGCTCAACTTTGTGAGTGTCACCTCAAACTTGGCGCGCTATGGCCCCTGCCTGCCCATGACAGGCGGGAAAGCCTGACTTTTCCATGGTTGCATATGCAGGATACCGAGACCCTGCTCATGGACCTTCAATCAGCGTTGAGTTTGGATGACGAAACAGCTATGGTGAGCAGCATGCAGCATGTGCACAATGCATGCGGAGCTCCTGCTGCTGCCGTGACTGTGTTGCCAAAGCAAGACATGCATGGTTGTCACCCCTTCAACCCCTCACGTTCATGTCACGTGCATGTCATGTATACATTGTGCTTGCAGAACCTGGTTGGGCAAGTAGAAGGAGACGACGAGGTCACAACACTCAAGTAGGTCTCATTACTCACGCAGCCTCACACGTGTCCTGGCCTAGTGCTCCTTGGTGCAGCAAGATTCAACCAGTATTGGACTGCCAGAGCTGGGACTTGCTATCACTTGCTCTCTGACTGCATGCATGCAGGGCATATGATGGCAGCATTACCAAGTTGCCCACTGCTCCTAGCGCCAACTTACCGGCCTTGCAAGCAGCTAAGCCAGCAGCTTCAAGGTGTGAAGGGATACCGCGAGCATTGTTAGGGAAGCGAACGCAATTGAGCGCAGCACTGGCACGCTGCAGCCTAGCATCATGCAGTCAGCTTCTTGAGTTTGGTACAGCGCGCTGATGTGTCAGTCAATTGCACTAATTGTTGTCTGTGCGTGTGTTGATGATCAGGGAGTGGAGAGAAGTGGCATGCTTTCAGCTGGGGCAGCTTGTTGTGTGTTCGCTAGTGCTTTGCGTGCTGTTTGTACCTCCAGCAGATGACAGGGTGGTCTGAGACAGTTGGACCGCTGGCAATTCAAGTACTGTCAGTCAACTCACCATGCTCGTGCTATGTTTCTGCAACCTCTGCCACAGGCCCAGCGGCGCTCAGGCATACCAGGCAGAGCCAGCCTTCAACCAGCCAGCCACCAAGAAACAGAAGAAATCTGTAGGCAGCTTGCCGCCCCCCTCCACCATTGCTCGCACTCCCAGTGTTTCGCCGGCCGTCAAGCCGGTAGCACAGGCAGTCACTAAACCAAAGGCGCGCAGTGCTTCAACCACACCCCAGGGGGCAGGGCCGGTTGCTCAGAGAGGCAGCAAGGCGCCCCGCCCAACTGTCAGCGCGGCCTCGTTTTCACGCGTCATGCAACGGAGCATGCCAGATGAGATGGAGTCCTATTTGACAGTGAGTCACTTGGCGTATTTTATTAGGACATTCCTGCAAGCCAGCCAGTGTGGCTGCTGTACAGCGTGCAATTAATTCAATTCAATGCATCGCAAGCAAATTGATGCTTGTGGGTAGTACTGCTGAGCGACAGCTTCAATCTCACGTCAGGATCACAGACACGTAAACCTGTGGAGCCCACCCACAAACTGCTTGTCCGCTGATGTTGTGGTGCAGCTCTCACTTTCTGCACTGTGCTGCTGTGTTCTCAGGAACTTAATATCCGGGAACGGGAGATCTTCACCGAACTCATCTCACAAGGGGTGGACGAAAATGACCCAGATCTCAACGAGCTACACAGGTGAGCATGACTGGACTGGCACAGGCTGACTCCTGGACTGCTACATGCCAACGTCAAACGGAATTGACGCCAAGTGGGAATGATGTGGCTAGTGGGACAGGGACAGCTGCCATGTTGTGCCAGAATGGGACCTGCAGACTGGTGCACATATGCCACGTGCAGCACCTGGTATAAGGGCATCAAGGTCCAAGGACCCAGTCACTGGTGGTTGTCAAAGATAGAGCTGAGCAATATCTGAGACATGGGCGAGAGCGTGGATTGGAAAGAATTGTCCGGGCTGAGCGCAGCATGGTCTGTAGTGTTTGCAGACATGGGCGAGAGCGTGGATCGGAAAGGATTGTCCGGGCCGAGCGCAACATGGTCTGTAGTGTTTGCTTGTGTAACTAATGTGCGTGCTGCATTGGTTGCAGGGAGCTCATCAAGTGGTACAAACTGGACCAGCGCCAGGCTGCCATCACGCAGCAGTTGGTGTTGTCAAGCTGAGAAGAGCAGGAGGCGTCAAGACTTGTTGAATTTATTATGTTCATTACACTTCGTTTGCCCTGCCAGCACGTCTTGGACAATCCAGTGTTTGAATCAGATGCTGGGACTAGCCAACGACTTGCTCCTGCGTCTGCTGGCTGTGTTGTCTGCATGGTGCAATTCCGGTCCACACTTGCTGGCAGATGATATCACAGGTTTCAGTGCACAACACTGGCATTCCTGTCAGAAATGTCTCAAGCAGCTTGATCTCTTCAAGGTTGAGTGAAGTTGATGCCTGACAGGTTACAGGCTGTGCGTGTGCAAGCGACAATTAGAAATTGAGGAGGCACTTTCTCCTCGATCAAGGAATCAAGAAATCAGACCCACCATGGGTCAAGCGGTCTTGCATGCTGTTCAAGGCAGTTGTCAAGAAAATGGGCAGCTGCGATGCACTCGCTCTGCCACGTAACACCATGTCCAAAGCAGAGTCAACACAAACCCTCTCTCACACGCTGCAGCACATGTCTGCACGGCTGCCCCTTTGACCACACATGTCAAAGGAGCCACAAGACACGTAAAAACCGATTGCACACTAGTCAGGTCGTTCAAATCGCTGCTGGCCTGGCTGTTTACTCCTTCATTCCGTCGATGGTGTTGCCAGTCTCCTTCTGCAGCGCTGTGAACTGGAGGTTGAGGGATGCGGCAGCCTTGATCCAGACCAAGACGATGGACAGCAGGATGACACCCAGGTAGGGAGTGGATGCAGCCAAGGAGCCGAAGCCAATAATCATGAACTGCTGGATGAGGGCACCACCTGACTTGCCCAGGGGGTTGCAGATGACATCAATGGCAGCCTTGCCCTGCAAACGGAGCAGAATGGTGACGATGCATCAACCAATCTGGGTGTGTACCTGATGTCAGGGAATCAGACAGTACCTGAGCAGCTATCCTACCACCTCATGTCTCTCATACCACCAGTGCTTGGCTTGGCACGAGTGTTGCACCAGCAACACATGCAAGAGTATTGGACCTCACCTTGGTCTTGACCTCGTCATCCAGAGGAATGTAGGCCATCTCCTTGCAAGGGTCAAACAGGGAGTACTTGGAGCTCTTGGAGAAGATGTTCTGAGCCGCACCAACCAGCACGGCAGCATACAGAGGAGTCATGCCCCATGAAGCAAGCGTTGGGGCGAACTTGTCTCCGCCCAGGACCAAACCGAAGAAGAAGATGCCGGTCACCAGCAGCATGACTGGGGTGATCAGAGCAGCAGTGCCCCAGCCAAACTTCTTGAAGATGACACGGGAGAGAAGCATCATGATGAAGGTCACGATACCAGTGCAGGTGGAGAACTCGCCCATGAATGCTGAGTAGTCGTTGGGGTTGGGGAACTGAGCCTTGATCTTGGACTTCCAGGTCACCTCCACCAAGTTGATGGAGATACCGTAAGCCACCACCTGTGCAGACATTCAGCAGGACAAGCTCAAGCGGCATGAATACCTGGGTCCATCACAGTTTCTAGCAGCGTGTGCACACTGTTGCATGCCAGCCCTGCAAATAAGAGCTTCAATAGCTGGGCATGGCCACCTGGCTGTATGATGGTTGCCGTAATAGCAACCTGATGACAGTGGCATGCAACTCGCCTGCCTCGCTACTTACAAGAAGGGCCAAGTCGCGAATGTAAGGTGAGGCCGCCAGGAAGGCAAAGGATTCTCCGACGCTCATCTTCGCCTTTTGCTTCTTCTTCTTCTCGCGCAGGCTCTTGATCTGGGGCACAACCTTGCGCTGCATGGTGAAGTAGATGCCCGTGATGATCAAACCACCGATGACCACCATGCCCATCAGACCGTTGAGGGAAACGCCCCAACCGTCAATACCTGGTGGCAAGTTGGCGCGAACCTGCACAGATTACAGCACAGCAGATCAGCGTGGTAGATCGTGCAGTTTGTATGCTCGAGGTACAGGGCCAAGGCATAACTGGCCCATTGTCCTGCAGTCTCTAGAATGCATGGCCATACAGGCTGCAGCATATGCATCCCACTCACGTGGGCAGTGAGCACGTACCAGAGAAAAGTACTTGACAGCCTGGCCAGAGAAGATCAGGGCCACGTTGGCACCCAGACCGAACAGAGGGTAGAACTGAGAGGCCTCCTCGACGGTGGTGATCTGGTTGGCAAAGCCCCAGAACAGCACGGAAACCACCACGGAGCCCCACAGCTCAGCCATCACGTAGAACAGACAGAATGTCCAGTTGCGAATGATGGCGATGGGGCCAGCAAAGCGGACACCAGCGGTCTCCAGCAGGTTCTCGCACCATGCTGCGCATCAAGTGCAAGTCCAGCAGTCAGTTGTGTTCTGGCCGCACGATTGAATCAGGCATTTTCGTAGGCAAACTCGAGCGCACCAGTGGGGTGCAGGGCTTCGCGCATGGGGTACAGGATGGCGGCGAAGGACCCGAAGAAGATGATGAAGGGGATGATGCAAGCGTAAAACAGGCTCTCGGGGCTCAGCACGTTGGCGAGCTGCATTCGGCAAGTTCGGAGGCGGGCGTCGATGTACAGAATGCAAAATTATCATTCCCGAAGAGCGACAAAAACTAGCTGCGATTGATGGCTGCCATTTCAGCTGAACAACTTCGCCACTTCGACGGCGCACCTTGGCGTACCCAACGGTGAAAGCAATGGCCATGGGCAAGTTGACCCAAGTCTTCAAGAAGGGAATGATCTCCGCACCGGAGCCTGGGGCAGTCACCACGAGCACATCCTGCGCATGTCAGCATCGCCAGGAACATCAGAAGGCTCGTGCACAGCAAGGGCGCTACAACCAAGAATGGACCCCTTCTCGCGCACCTTGGTATCGCGGAGGATGGTGTAGTTGAACAGAATGCAAAAGAACATAAGGCCAAGGGGAAGGATCTTGGCCCAGGTCAGTGCCTCGAAGCCCAAAAACTTCTTGGGTGCTGGGGCTGGTGTTGAGTCACCGGCCGCCTGAGGCACCAGAGCAGGCACTTGCACTGGCTCCGCTGGTGTGATGGGAGTCACAACTGGGCGACCCAGGGGGCTTCCGCCAGTCAGGGGGGACTGCAAGGGCAGAAGGAACAAACAAAGATCGCAATCGTTCATTTGCCTTCGCCCCATTGTGCACATCAGGACATTGTGTTGGAAGACTAGGTCATCGCGCGTGCCTTGCATCGCGCTGGTGCGATGGCACGGCGGAGGCCCAGGATCCGTTGAGCGATCGACGACAAGAAAGCTCCAATCACCGAGAGCGGGCTGAGTTCAAGATTTGCAGCACGTTGCTGACCATGAACACCACCATGTTGATTACCTTAATGGGGCTGGCAGCGTTGGTGCGGACCACGCGAGGCGCCAGCTTGGGCATTGCACGGGGTGCAGTGGGAGCCCGAAGGCCCACACAGGGCTTCATCATGCTCAGACTCGCCATCTTTGCGGCCACCAGAGCAACCAAAGAGAGTGCGACGGCGCGATAGCCTCTGGAACTGAGCGTGGTGGTGGAGCTCAGCGACCTGAGTGCAGAGGCACGCACGTGCTGCTAGGAAACCGCCAAGAACCAGCATGTTTACGCGCACACGCCCGATCCTTCACACTCGGCGCTTCCTGGCCTGATGTCCTCCGTGACTGCAGAGTGTCCGCTCGCGGGGAGCGGTTGGCGCGACCGTTGTCCGTACCAATTCACCAGTGCAATACAAACACTCTCACTACTACATCTCAACCGCCGCCATACACTGCACATGGCTAACACTGCTCAGCTGATGCATTGGCCCAGCTGCATCAGCACATCATTCACATGCAGAAGGGTCCCACGGCTAATTCTCACTCACTGCATGGTGGTTGAGCTGCACACTGTGTTGGGCTGCAATTGGCTGCCAGCAGACTGAGTGGCCCAGACACAGATGAAAGGTGGTGGGTCATCACATTAATCTCCTAGTGACGTGCCGCAGCAGCAGCCACTAGGGTAAAGAAGGGAGAAAAGGTCGGCAGAAACAAAGACAAAAAACAACACACAACAAACACAGCAAACCAAAGCAAGAACGCAGGCAAAGCTAGCACACAGCACGCGAAGCCGACGAGGAAACACAAGCAGGGAAGCCTGCATGGACCACCACCCGGCACGCAACAGAACAGGGTGGTGTGGCCGGGAAACTAGGCAGTGCTCGCAGCACAATGCAGATGATTGATGTAACAACAGAATGTTGGTGCATCTCTAGGTATCACCCTAGGGATAGCTTAAACCATCGTGCTGGTATTCGTGAGAAACTGCTGCACGTGGTTTGTTCCTCACCACTTATTACAGCTACGCGGTCATGCAGCAGCTGGATGCTAACGGGCTCCTAGCAGGATTCTGGTGGCCTGGAGACGCTTAGCTTGCTTTTATATGTGGCAGTAGAAACAGTAGATGATTCAAGTGCTTTCCCATTCTTACGTTCACCTCCTCTGGCCAAGATGTTTTTACAACACCATCATGCTAGTGCGTACCTCATGCTACCAGCCTCTTAATGCACAGAGCAGGTTGAACACTGCGTTCTACGAAAAGCTGATCAATTTCCAAGCATCAGACCAGGAAAAGCAACGCCTGCCTCAGACCGAGCAAGCTTGGGTTCACATGAGGGGATTGCGGTTCTTGGAGCTTTTGCCTACCTCAGCCAGGAGTGTGTGCATTAGAGCCAACTAGAGTTGTGACAGCCTTGTGTGGAGGGGAAGTTCCAGCGGGCAGCGTGGGAGCTGCCTTCGCTACCTCTGTAGTTTCACCGTTCTAGGTGCACAACGTGTGGCAGATGCCACACAAATCATCAAGGTGCCTGTTCCCTCGTGCATGGGGCTTGCGGCCATGCAAATACACAGAGACCAGCTGCAACACATTGGCCTTCCTTGATCCAGGTAGGCAACACATTGGACGGATACTCGTGAGATAGGTTCATTTCCCTCTAGTGGTGCCAGTCCATTCTACAGACATCCAACCGTCTGTTAACCGTTCAAGTGCGTCAGAACATTCAGAACTAGCCCCGATTGAAAGTCATCAACTGGTTGCAGGATGACCAGACCGCCGCACTGGCCAAGACGCAAGCTTGAGGTTCATTTGCCAATGCAGAAGGTGCTGAAGACACTGTCCAGGACGTCCTCAGTCACCTGCACACCACCACACAGGGTCAGGCCGACGCTTTGTGGCTGGCTGACGGCAATCCAACCAACGCTGACAAGCCATTCCCATCCGGTATGTTCTGGCAGGCTACCAGCCTGCCACTACTAGTGCAGCACAGGCTGCTCGCTGCTGCATATTACATTCACTCTCAGTGACATCGACTGCTGCCTAGAACAGAACAGTCAGTTTCGGTGAGGGTGACAGATGACATTTCTCAAGCCGTGTCCATGTCCTACCTTCTATAGCATAGCACTGCTCTCATGAGTGAGTGTGTGGTGGCTTGGGGCTGTTCAAAGATGTTTGGGTGTGGCGTTGCCGTATCCCATCGCCCCACCCAACTAACTGGCGAGTTCGACTTGACTTGCTGTGAGCCAGCCAGATTACGAGCCCTATGCAATAAACCACACTCTGTTGAACACTCCGACATGCCTGTACTTTTGACTGGCACAGGATTGGAAAAGGATTAATGGTGGCCGTGTGCATCGTTCTGTGAAGTCGTCAAAGCACAGCGTCCCTTTTCAACAACAACCGCTTACCTCATCGCCGGACAGCTCCCCCAGGGCAATGAGAGCAGCTCGCATGTCAATGGTCCAGAAGTCGATGGGAAGGTCGCTATCCACACTCTCCATCACCTGACGAGCAGGCAGGTTGCGATACGCGTTGGCTAATCGAACATAATCCATTGCAGTCTGCTCTGGCAGCACGCTTGAGAGAGCGGACATCTTCTAGTGCCAGACCCCAAGAGCTGCTCAGAACTCTTATTAAAACGCATTTCATCATTGTGATCCAGCAATCATCAAAGCCTACCTCTCACAGGTCAACCTTTTCACAGCCTCCAATTGTGTACCCTTATCAGAGCCGGTCAGCTCCATGCGTCCCGCCTTGCCTGGGTCACTTCTACCCAGCAACCTGCCCCACACCCATGTGTTGCATCATTTCCCTGACTTGCCCGCGGTCACTGGAAGCCGCCCTCCCTATGTGTCCATCCCACCTTGCTGAGAGCCTCGTGTGCTCGCACCAGCGCCTCGGCCTGCCGTTCGTTGACGGCCCAACTGGCACTGCCCTGCGCCAGGCCAGGGGCTCCCGCTAGCTCAAGGAGGGCCTGAGGGAACAAGCACGCACATGCAGGGTGACAGCTGGAAGGTAGGCTGCCTGTACAGGTGAATTATACCAGCCAATAACGGGCACTAAAAGGAAGCGTATTGCATCATAAAAGCACATTTGGTCTTGCAGCTAGGGGGGTGTAGACAACTTGGGACCCCTGCTCCATTAATCGCCAAGGTGTGTGCACTGAGCCAAGACTCTGCTGGACTGATCAGGCATTGTTAGAGTGTAGCATAGCTTCCCGCGGCTCACTCACAGCAAACCAGGACAGCCTTCTGCTGAGCCCTGCTTCATCAACTACCACGGCAGCGCATTCCATAGCACAGCTCTGCCACGCCTTATACCAACCCCCAAATTCCCATACCCTTGCAGCTCCGTCACCCCTCACACTGGCCTACGTACCCCTCAGCCATCATACGTTGCCCCACCTTGTCCAGTTCGTCAAAGCCCGACCTTTGCGCCGCCGACGTATACACTATCCGTTGAAAGGCCTCGTAACACAGCAGCGGCAGCGACAGCTCGGGCGGGCGCACGGCAGAGTCACTTGCCTGCTGGTGGACTGCAAAAGGAACAAAGGATCGAACCCAGGTCGCACACATCTCTCGATCAGGACGATCGAGAGGGCCCGCGGCTACACTGACGTGATGTTGGACTGCAAAATGGAGCAGTACACTACTACACATACGGCCTGCGTGCAGCTCACTGCATGGCATAACTTCACACACATGGCAAGGCCAGCTCTTGACTAGGGTGCGAGTAGCACGCTGCTGATCAGTGTCGTCTAGATGGGCAGTGCAGTGCAGGTGCAGTGCGGCGGGGGGGGG